>ML809308.1:0-35953 GCA_009831015.1 Picea engelmannii | reverse complement strand
TGGGGAAGGTGTTGCGCCAGTTTCTGGGTGGGACTGTCTGATCAGCTTGGTTTCTATTCTTGCTCGGTGCATTAGCCTTGCTTGGCTATTGATTGCTACCAGTATTCTTCTCTGTCAAGGTCAAGGTGCTCAGAGGGTGGCTTCGGCCTATGGTTGGGTGACAAGGGTATTGTCAATGTTAAAACGAGCACAATCTCTCATATTCTAACATGTGGTTACAACGCATGGTCCTTTGGAGAATCAACGCCAAAGGTTAAGCACTCAAGCGATTAGTGCGAGTGTGGATAAGGAGTTAGCGCCAACCCATGGTCATATGTGGATTAGGCACAAATTTCGAAAGGAGCAGAATAGTCCGGTGTTACAGTGAAGTCGACAAAGTAAGTAGATTCTCTGTAAATCGAAATTTATAATTAGTATGGATTAGAGAATGGGATCAAGGCATTGAAAATATGAAGTTCCTATGAACTTCATAAACACGAGAATAGAGAATTATGTTGGTTCGAGGATCAACACCAAAGAACGTGTTTCACATCAATCCAAGTGTTGGAGTTGCAGCAGAGTTATTTTTATAACTCTTTCATGTGGGGATTTGACCTGGTGGGTCATCATTTCTGGTATCAAAGCGCAGCTATGCTCTGAAATTGGAAAAGGAAAGTTTACAAATTTGAAATTGCAGAAGTAGCAGCAGAGAAATTAAAAGTTCTAAGAGATGCAGATCTGGTAAATGAGTAGGAATTGAAGAAGTATATTTTTGTAGATAGATAGAAAAAGGAATTGGATATACAATTGTCTAGTAATTACTGCAGAATTGAGGCCATTCCAGCCATGATGAAGAATTAAGAAGAGGTGTTGAGAAGACAATACATTGGAGTAGATCTTGCAAGTATTGGTCTAATGTTTATAATTAACTCCGGTAAAACATATTTATGTTTGCAGGTAGTAGCAGGAAGATGAAGGAATTTGTAGCATCCATTACAACAGATAAGTTGTAACAGAGAAATGAGAGCAAGTGAGGCTCTTAAAGAAGAGAAGCTTGTGGCAGAAGGACCCACACAACAGAAGAAGATGTGAAATTTTTTGAAGAGAAGAGGACCAGTGTAGTTCTCAAGAGAAATTGAATGGAGTGCGGAAGCCTACAAATATTGAAGTTGAGGAGTAGAGGATGCTCCAAAGGTTCTAGAGGGGAGAACCATAAGGATACGAAGAAGTCAAGCTCATGAGGAAAGCTTGATGAGGTATTAAGTGGCAAGGTGAGGAGACTTGCTATGGAGGAAAGGCTTGATGCAACTCTCGGTGGCCAGGGAAAATATCACAGAGGAAATAGATGGAGATTACTATTGATAGTCATGTCAGGGGTTCAAAGAGTAGCCATAGTAAAAGTAAAGAGGATGTTGGAGCAATTGACAGAAAGCATATGAGTCAAGAGGAATTTGATAAGGAGTTTGTTGAGTTAAAGGAAAGACTCAGTATAGTAATGAAGCTGCTACAGGAAAGGCAGGAAGACCATAGATATGGTTGGGTACCGAGGAAGAGAAAGGTGAAATGGTATATGTTGCATGTGAAACTGAAGCACATGTCGCGTGCTTGGTTGAGGAAAGAACTTAGAGGATATGATTTTAGACGGAGGTCAATGGCAGAAGAAGAAGTTCACTTTTGTGAACTAGAGCAGGGATCATTCCTTAGAGAGGATGATAATGGAGATGTTGATGAAAGGCTTGTTGAGAGTCTCATGGATCGTTGGGAAAGTCTGCATCAACATGTGGAGATGATGTTAGAGTCATCAAATAAGACCATAGGGTCTTATGTTTTTAAAACTGATAATTTGTGTACGTTTATAGGTTGTGCAAAGAATGGAGCTGGACAATCACTCGAAACTGTCATAAAGATCGATGAAGGAGGAGATATTCTTTCTAAGGGCATAAAAGTAGAACATAATCATAATTGTATTGTGAAGAAGGATGAGACAAGGTTATCTCATAAAAGTAGTCAGGGTGAAGACTATATACAACTTGTAAATGAAATTGTTGAAGGAGCAGATGTTGATGTTGACAGTCTTGTGAGGTGCTCAGACTAGAATAAGGAGATGATGTTAGATGAGACCCAAGAGTCTCATGGATTTTAATCTAATCATTGGTGTGTGTATATAGGATATGAAGACAACCACAAATAAAATGAAGAAGATGAAAAGCAACATTCAAATACAATGCTGATGGATTATGATGAAGAATTAAGATTGTTGGAAGAGTGGTTGGTCGTTCCAAGGATAGATGAAGACTACATAACAATTGTAGATACAAAGTGTTCAATTATATATGATATGAGAGAAGAATTTGAGGTATCAAACGGAGAAGAAGAGTTATTAGTTTTTCAAACTAATTGTTTGTCTGAGTATATGAATTATAGGCAACCCGAGGATGCAGAGTTGTCTAAGGAAGATGGATTTCTACTACAACAGAACAATGTAAACTTTGAAGAGTATTCCCATGGGTACAAGGACATAAAAGGAACGGAAACCAAGAAGTTGGCAACAACTAGACAGAGTCCATATGAAGGACAGAGGCAACATAGGGAAAAGTTGGACATTGAAATTGATAAAATGTGGAAGTTAATGATGAATAAGTCTAGATGGAGATACCATGGGATGAAGAAGACACTCAGCCACAAATTGCAGTTGGTTGAGAAAGATTACATCAGTGAGGTAATTGGAAAACAACAGAGTAAAATTCTGGATCCTGAAAGGTTGCAGGAAGCAACAATACAGTAGCAAGGTAGCAAGGCAAGTGAGCAACAACATAAGATTTTGGATCCAAGAGGACTTCAACAATTGAAGACATGCGATCAAGAGATCATGAAAATTTTCAATCGTAGGATTATGATGCAGGATCATTTTGCCTCCAAAAATCACCTTGTTGAAACAGACCTAAGGGGTCTTGAAATCTACTAAAGGGAGTGGATTCCCTTAATGGATTTGATTGTATTTTCCTAAGTTTGTAATTATTCTAAAAGGATGGGATTGTTAGGAAGAAAAAGGGTTTTTTCCTTAATTGTGATGTAAATAGCTTAATTGAGCAATTAGTTGGATTAGGTGGATTTTCCTAAGTATGGAGGATTCGATCAAATTGATCCTCATCTATCTTAGAGAGTTGAAGTGTTATTATTATAATTAGTTCCAGGTTCTTAGAAACTATTTTGAATTGGAAGTTTAGCTTCCATATTTAAAATTGTAATCCTACGAGCACATGGATAGGAGAGACAGAGAGAGATAGGAGAAGAATAGGAGTGTGGGCGAAATAGGCCAAGTGTGGCCAAAAGGCCAAAGAAATGTAAATCGGGCCAAGAAAGGCAGGGAGTCCTTGTATAAACTTATGTACAGTGAGTGGATTAATAGAAGATGATAAGTGGCCCAAAGGGGTTGGATTCAATGGTGGAAAGAGGGGATCTTTTCACCATTGGGCAAGGTTCAATTCTTGTGAGGGATTTACCTGGAGCCATGGGGACACCTTGAGGTAGTGGTCGAACGTGTGGTTGCACCCAGAGATACTATATTAAATGGTATCGTGACCCGTGCACACATAAGTGGATCAAAGCCCTCCCCCATGTCCTTCAAATTTTTAAGCCCGCGCGGGTTTGGTCTAGTGGCCAACGAATGTACTGTTAAGGCGTTTGTGTTGTTACGTAGGTCACGAGTTCAAACCTCAATTTATCCAGAGGCGTGCTTACGGGCTGTGCGATTCTCCCTAGGGGTTATAAGGTAGCCGACAGGATTCGACCCCATGTCACATGAGTACGATACTGTCGTCGTTGTCGATTCCCCTAGTCATAAAAATAAAAATAGAAAAATAGAAGATGATAAGTGTTTTATTTCTTTTTTGTGTAGTTGAATGGATTACATATTCCTTTGTAATGTTTGAATGATATATATTTAGAGTGCAGATTTGAGGATTTGTCTGCTAGAAATCCCTTTCAGGGTTGTTTGTTAAAGTTCCAGGTCTATTCAGGACTAAACCCTGGCATAAAAGAAGGACAAATTCGTGGTTCGTGATCATCGGTCATCAGATGAAAACAATGATCATAATTCGATAACAGACCGGGGTTGAATTCGTTGGAATCATCAAGCTAGCAGAGGAGAGTTTCATTTTGTGCACAGGTCGAATAGGAGTGCAATATCTTCAAAGAACGGAGTTCAAATCCCTTTGCTAGTGTCGAAGAACAATGACTGTCCAATTAGGATGAAGATTTAATCGTGATCGTTAGATCTTGGCCATTGGACCTTTTCAAGTTTTGGAAAATTTCAACCATTTGATCGAATCCATAGATAAGTCGTGGTCGTTGATTATATTGGCTCAGGATTTTTCATGTGTTTAAAAGAGATGGTGAGATTAGATCTGGGATAAAGACCTTCCAGATCGACGACCCACGAACATACCAACATATATCCTATCAACATTCTCAAGTGTTTTCAATTGATTAAAGGTTGATCTCCATTCAACTGATAGCCCCGGCTTGCTGAAATATCGACTCCCCGACGCATTGTCAAAACAATGGCATAGGTACATGCACCCGACATCACAGTGCCCCAGGTTTCCATTCTATCGACCTATCATCCCTGACGCTTTGTGAGCCAAGAGTAACACGATACATAATTGACGTCCTGATCTTCCTAACTCGGTATACCGGCTTATCATCCCCCCAATACAATATTATGTAATTACAAAGTCGTGCCCCCGGTATATTGATACTCGATACAATCGATATTCTGATATCCCAACCTCCCATGATCACAATTCCATCTATCAAGTTCCATATCAACCTATCGGTACCACGACATAGTTGAATTTTAAATCATTTGAATTGTGAAAAGGAAAGGTCGACTCGGTATTGAAGCCCGTGGTTACAAAACATGGTTTTGTGGAGAACTAGTTCCAAAGGTTAAGTGCTCAAGCAATTAGTGCAAGTGCGGATAAGGAGTTAGCGCCAACATGTGGTCATATGTGGATTAGGCACAAATGTTGAGAGGAATTGAATAGCTTGGTGTTGTAGTGAAGTCGACAGAGTAAGTAGATGCTCTGTAAATTGAAATTTATAATTAGTCTGGATTAGAGAACATGATCAGGGCATCGAAAATATGAAGTTCCTATGAACTTCATAAACACAAGAACATAGAATTTTTTTGGTTCGAGGATCAACACCAAAGAACATATTTTAGAGCAGTCCAAGTGTTGGAGCTGCAAAAAAGTTATTTTTATAACTCTGTCCTATGGGGATTCGACGTGGTGGGTCATCATCAATCTTCATTGTACTGGGTAAAAAACTCATTAATAATTATCTTGTGTTCTATACTACTTCATTATACTCGAGAAGTTTGCCCCCATCAAAGTAACAACTTTATATTGTTGTATTTATAGTTTTACATAAGATTGAAGTATTGTGAAATAATATAACAAATAATGTTCAATTTTCATTGTAATTTGCAACATAACATTTTTGCCATGATTTTAGTTATGATTCAACCTCTTCTATATGAGGTGTAGGTTAAACATTTTATTATAAGTCCAATTAAAGGACTTATTAGAGCTCATAACTACTATAGATGCCAAATAAATACTTTTTTTTTGCAAATTTGAGGGAATGTAAATATGCTAATGGACTCTCTTGAGTGTGGAACAATGTTAAAGATCTCTTGGAAAAAAAAATTTCAACTTCAAGCCTTTGAGGTAAAGATGGAACACATGTGAATATATGATTAGAAAGTTGATACAAAAGATATATAGATTTTTAGGTTTCATGATTTTGTTATAATTAAAGGAGATTTATTCAGTGTGTTTTTATGGGTTTATATATTTGGTGAAAGAAGGGTGGTTTTTTTTCGACACAAAATAGGGTGTTATTATTATTTCTACTAGGTTAGTGACATGTTTGTCCCACATTGGTTGCTTATGCTTGTGCTTGCAATTATAGTTGGTTTAATTGCAAGCCTTGTGGCTTGGGGGAATAGATACCCTCACTCATGGCTTCTTAACCTAAGCATTCCAGTTCAAGTGTTGTAGTCCAAACTTGCTCATTGTAATGGAGAAAAGGCACTTTTACTGCATTGTGATAAAAATGAGATACCAAAAAAGCTATGCTAATAAGCTCTTAGCCCTTTTCTTGAGGTGTTCTTGAGTTCTTCATTTTTAGGTGTCATGGATACAAGGAGAACATGGATTTGTAGCAACAATGGGTGGATCATTTTCATTGATACAAAGGTTAAGTCCAAGCACATGAGAAGAAAAAGTGTGACAACAATAGAAGAAATTTGTGTCAGGTTGAAGCACTAGTGATAAAGCATGAGTACAAGAAAACTATTGTGTAAAACAAAGTCGAGGTGAGATGAAGGAAGTGCACGACATGGAGGACAATTTGTGAAGAAGATGGTGATTAGGAGCGCATAGTATTAGTGCAACGAGTGCACATGACAACATGATAGAGTGATGAGGGAGGATGAAAGGTTGCATAAGGGAGGAAAACAATCAAGTATGGAGGAAAGCAGAGTCATGGTAGACCCTAAAGAACATGGATGCAAGAGAAGAGTTCATAAGAGGATTTGAACAATCAAACAATTTATATTAAATACAATGATGACGATTAGAGTTAGGGTGGCCAATTATTCAAGAATTATTATAGGTGTTAGTTATAAGGCTAAGAATGGTGGAGTACCAAGAGCGCAAACTTGAATATTTGTAAATGTATTATATTATGATTAATGAGATTGACTATACCATTTTCCTTTTATTTTGTAAATAAGGGTTTGTATGATGTCTAAGAGTTTGACGAGTGTATGATATTGTGTTGGTCCATCTCTGTTTTGGTTTTTTTGTTGTATATAGTTGTGCATAGATTGAAAAGGTTGGTGTATTGGATACATGTGTCCCTAGCTATGCCACAATAATATCAATTTGGATTGTAGGTTCTTCATGTAGGAATGCATCTGACAAATCAAGCCCCTAACACCTCCTTGATTTGTCACGATAAATTATGGATCCAACACATCCTCGATGTGTCACAACAAATTAGGTCCCTAACACCTCCTTTACACATCACCATAAATCAAATCCTTAGCAACTCTTCAATGCATCGAAATATACCAACTTTCTAACACCTCCTTGGCATGTCATCATAATTAGGTCCCTAACACCTCTTCAATGTGTCACCTTAACAAGATTAGCTTGGTGCTTTTGTTACTACACCATGTGTGTAATGGAAGATGAGTATACTTGCTTGCTTGACTTTCCCCTCTCTTCCTTTTTGTTATAGTTTTTTTTTTAAATCCATAGTTAGCAATACCTCCATAGTATTTCATTCACATGCTCTCTTAAAATGTCCATTAAAAATTAATCATATATGCTTAACATCTATGTGTCTTGGAATTGTTTCAACGAAATGAATATATCTCTATCTAAAAAACTTACTATCCCACATTTGTTTTTTCTTCCAAGAAAAAATATTTGTATATTCACTATTTCAAGGAGAAATAAAATAAACAATCATTGTGCTTTATTGCACTCTTGAGAACCAAAGACACTCCTCGTGGCCAAAAAAGGCTTATAGACTTCAACAAAAAGGCCTAATATACTCTATCAGATACATCAACATTGGATATTGGATACCCCATAAGAGTTTTCACTCAATAGACATCACAAGACTATGCACAAGCCCATAACATATTCATGTATATTGTTGTCTTCTAAAAGAGGAAAGATTATGAGCAATTACATTACCACAACAAATTAGACTCTTCAAAAATATTCAAGAATTATACAACATACACCTAGAACTTCTCATCTAAGCATATTCATAAAGGATTTTGATCTCTTCTATCTGATATACATCCTCTTTTAATTCCACAATTATGAGATAGCCTTCATGTAATGATAATGTTTCTTAGGATAACTTATGAATTGTGTCATTCAACTCACAGTACACATGTTGGAACAGAATTCTTTAAACTTGCTTCTTACTTCGATGATTCTTTCTATTATAGGATTCAAAATTAAGTTCTCTACCTTATTCAAACAATTAGCCTAGCCAGTTACTATCATTGAATACTCTAAAATATGTATTATAGTTATTCCTTTATCCAATGCTAGTTTTAATAGTACCCTTAAAGCACTCATCTCTACTTTATTGTTTGAACCAACACCAAATGTTGCTTTCAATGTTATATGATGATATGAAGACAAATGAAGAATACCACCTACTCCACAACTACTTGATATCCCTTGATTTGCATCATCAAAATAACTTTGCTATCCCAAATTTCTAGGGATAACTAAGGAGATGATGTCTCAATGCCCGTCGGTTGCATACATGGAGTACTGAGAGGTAGCCCAGCACGTAGAGCCCTTCATTCACCACACATAACCATCTGATAGATGGCAACAACATCCACCGCGCCTTGCTTGGATCACAGAGGACAACATGTCTTTCTCCATGAGCTAACAAGTCCAGTATTATGGTAAGTATCATTCTAATAATTCAAGCATTTGAACATGTTGCAAAGAATCGTTTCTTGATTTTGAAAACATTTGCTTGGAAATTATGTTTTTCACCCTATTTCACCTTGGTGAGTGTCATGGTTTCCTAGTAAGTGGCCACCCTTAGGGAAAGGGTTGCTACCGGGGGGTCTCCTTGAAGGGTCATCATACCATTCCTGCTCATACTTGCCACTTTCCATCACTTCTTCATTTTCGTCTCCCAACCTTTTAGGTTTTTGGTCTTATTGACCCAAGAAGGGCATGTACCTCATTCTTGCTCAGAGGTGACCTAGCAAGGGAATCAAGCAATAAAGGCTTTCCCTCAGATCATGAGAGAAATGAAACACTTCTCAAAAAATAAAAGCAAGGGACCCATAAAATAATTAATCAATCAATTGCTTAAACTTTCCAAGGTAGAGCGTTTGTGGGCTATGCATATCCTTTTTAGTGCCCTTTATTGACTTCAACTTAGAAAGGCATGCAAACCAAGGTAGAGTGTATGTGGGCTATGCATTTCCTTTCTAGTGCCCCTTATTGTCTTCAACTTGGTGACACATGCAAAGTAAATGGCTAATAAAGGGTTTGGAAAAAATATGTCTTTAAAAACAAAAAGAGAAAAGAGATGTGGCTAGCCCTAAACAAAGGTGCCCATAAATGAGACAATATGAGCCCTTGTATGTCATGAAACCCCATACCTAGAAGTCTAACCCCATCCACTTCACATTCACTACATGGCCTAGAGAGGTTTCGCCTTGGAAACTCCACCTACTTGAGGAATCGGTTTACCCAATAGGGCACTATGACACCTGTCCCATATCTAAATTTGGCAGGTTGTATAAGTCTTTGAGCATTTGTTTATTTAGAAAGGGGGGATTTGATTCGTATGTTTGGGTGGTTCTTTTATTAGATATAGTCTACTTGGAATGATATTGTGACTTGTGGACCCTTAGAGGGCGTACTAGTTTGTCTTTCCAGGTCCTTGACAGGTGAAAGCTTGAACGTGAAGGCATAAGGTCACTTGAACCTTCATTTGGGGCATGAAGCCCACGGGTTGGATGATGTACCCCCCCCCATATTTTGGATAGCCTATAAGAGGGATGTTTCCTTTGGAGGCACTTGATTATCCCTTGGAGGTGACTTGCTATCCCTCTTAGCCCCAACATTTTCCTTTGGAGGCATTATCCTTCTCTTATGGGGCATGATGTCACACTTGGAGGGCTAGGGTTTGGTGGTGTTGTATGATTTGATGAAGACTTGGAAATTTATGATGGAGGAAGACCCTTTCACCTTGAAGATATGGCCTTTGGAGGCCTAACGTCTCCCTCAAATAGCTCAACAACTTGCTCATTATGCCAAAACGTCACCCCTAGAGGGCATGCCATCATCATTTCAGGCCTATTTCTTTTGTAGATTTTAATTTTAATTTGTAAAGGTGCAAATTAAGGAGGTCAACCTCCCTAATTTGTGTTTTACCCTAAGTTAAGTGGACAAATTAGTTTACAAGGTCATGTATAAATAAGACCTTATCACTTTCATTTTAACATATGACACTTGAGAATTCCATATTGCTTGTCTGAAATTTTTGCCCTACTTGGGCAATTCACACTTTCTCTCTCTTATGTTATTTTGGATGCTAGTACTTGTCTCTTGTGGAATAAGTGGTGCGCTATCTATCTTGTATGCTTGTTCTTGCTTTGCGGTGGAATATACTTGGTAGAAAAGGATTTATCTTGCTATCTCTTGAAATTGGTAAGGAATTTTCTACATATTGTTGTTGTTTCTTCTTGTTTCATAGTTTTTCTTGTTTAAACCCATGGAGGAGTATAAAGGCATACACCCTCCACTAAGTCCATCACATTTTCCTTGGATAAACTACTTAACAGGTTGCTAGGAGGAGTAAAAAGGCTCACACCCTCCTAGATTTACATTGCTAGTTTTGTTTTCCCTAGGGAGTAAAGAGGCTCACACCTCTATGGAGGTAACACAAATAGCCCTTACAAAAAGAGACCCCATAACCCAATTGATAAGGCACTATTCAAATTTGCATTGGTATACATGAAAAGTAGAGATTTTGTAATTGTCTAAGTTGGAAGTTGTTCTTCATGCTATAAGTTTGTTTGAGCCTCTAAGGCGTCTTCTTCCAAGTGATTCTCTAGTTGTTGTAAATTAATTACTACAGCCATTAGGGTTGTTGCAAACTTATTCTTTCATCATCTTTCATCACTCTTTCTACCGCTGAAAATTGCAAGTAATTAGTGCTAATTATTCTCCTTGTCAAGGGCTTTCATTTGAGTATCTTGCTTGTGAATTTCAGTGGCTAGAACTTGTTGTTGTAGCAAAATTTTGCTACAGCCACAAGGCTTCCCTAATATATCACTGATAACATCTTTTTGCAACCTTATTTAGCTATCAAACTTGTGTTTAAATATTGGGCATTATCTACATGTTTAGGGCTTAATTACCCAATAATTATTTGATGTTTTGGAAGGTAAATTTTGCAGCTAGGAACATCTTTATTTACTAATCCATATATTTCCATACTGCTGCAATTTGGGACATAAATCTTACCTTGTTTATTCTCATATGATTTAAGGCTCGGTTTATGATAATTTGTCTTGTTCTGGGCAGGGCTAACATAGTTTTGCAGGTACAAAACACTTGTCAACCTTCTCCTCCTTCACATGATTCTTTTCCAAACCATTCTTCATATCCAATCTTGACCTATAGGGGTTTCACTCATCATTATATCACTTTTCATCTCAATCCCCCTGGGGTCATCGAGATTTCCCCCATGTGGTGATTTTATCATCACTAAAGCGAGGGGAGTGTCTATCTAAGGTGACAGTGGGTAGCTACTTCTATGGGTTAGGTTGGGTTTTTTCCAATCTACAAAATGTGCGATAACATTTTGGTGTCATTTCCAGGGAGTAAAAAGGAAACTAAATAGTCAAACCCCCAAACGCCAAAGTCGTGAAGCGATGAGGACCATCGATCCAAGGATGCTTCGAGATCTCTCTTGATTGTTGGATCTAGACCGTGGTTAGTTTGGTGTTGACCACTCCGGGAGTAAAAAGGAAACTAAACAGCCAAACCCTCGAACGTCGAAGTCGCGAAGCGATGAGGACTGTCGATCTGAGGATGCTTTGAGATCTCTCTTGACCATTGGATCTAGACCGTGCTCAGTCCGACGATGACCACTCTGGGAGTAAAAAGGAAACTAAACAAACAAACCCCTGAACACCAAAGTCACGAATCAATGGAGGTCGTAGATCTATGGATCTATGTGGACCTATCTCGACCGTGGGATAAAATTGTATTGGGAGGTTGTTGGCGGGAGTTCGGACTTCAGAGATCCAGGTGATTTCACAGGTAGGAGAGGCTGGAGGCTCCCGGAGGCTGTCAATTTGGAGTGACATGGCACACTGACATCACCTAGGGTGACATGGATCCATGTTCGACATGCCACGTTTCGCCTTGATTTGTGATTTTTACATACCTTATATGCCAATCAGAATGTGACACGTGTTTCCCAACGATAGGGCCACATGTCATCTCTATTATTTTCCATGTTTCAACCCCTTGGCACATACTTGCTTGGCCTAATAGTTGGTGGAATATTAGGGGCACTCGGAGTTCGTGACTTCGAGAAATTTGGGATTCTTGAACGCTAGGGTTAACCGGTCGAAGGCCCAGACCTACCTGTCCCTGCCTCTGCATTTAACACACCACCACGTGTAAGTGTGGACCCTTCTGGAGTCTGAGGTTTCGAAACTTCAGAGGTTTGGAGTGGTATATGGGACGAAAGGGTTGAAGGCCGGAATTTACTTTCCTGCTCCTGCAAGCTGTAAGAATAATTTAAATATAATTAATTAACTAAGTGGGACCCTCTCTGTAGCTTTGGCATTTGGGTGTTTTGGGTATATTTATAAGAGCACGAGGAGGAACTTTTGCCGAATTCTGGAGACTTAGGTGCTTATCGAAATTAATACTCCTAAGTACTCCTCTGAAGTCTTTAGTTATATTATAATATAATTCAATAGAATTATATTATAATATGATTAATGAAATAACAAATTGGTAATGTTTAATTAAATTAATAGGCATATAAGAGCTAGACAAGTGTCAACCTCGAGTTGGGCAAGTCTTTGTATACTATGTTAAGGTGGCATGCCAGATGATAGGGAGCCATGTGGATGCCACATGGCGATGAGAGACACTAGTTGGTAAAGGCCTAAAGAAATTTGAAGGGCCATAACTTTCGGCCTAGATCTCGGATCTGGACAAACTTACAGTCATTGGAAATCTCTTGATGAGCAAAAGATGATGGAGGTCTCGGCAAGAGGATTTGAGATGGTTGAGAAAAAGTGAAAAAAAATTATACCCCATCCCTTGGCCTACTTGGGCTCACGAAAGAGTCAAGTAATTATATTTTTCTTTCTTATAAAACTTTAAGGGAGAGGACACCTTGCCCTACCCTATCTAGTAGAGCATGATTCAAACACATGCATGGATGGTCCGAAGAACAGTCATAAGACTATTTTACCAAGGCTAAGATGAGCATGTTGAGAGTATTACCGCCGGATGTAAATTATTTGCATAAGTTCCTTGAGGAGAAGTATGCAGATTAAAATTCACTTGGATTTTACCCAACGAGATTGAATCATGCTAGATTGTGGCAAAAGAAGCCTATCATTTCTTTTGGAGAAATGATATCCAGTCCTATAAAAGTGGGATTATGCTGAGGGGCATTGATAATAAAACTTGGATGCAAACGACATAAACATGTTTTAAGGAGTACTTGAGTCTAGAAGGAAAATGGACTGAATAGGTGGCAGGGATTGCCTGAAAAGTGGGCTTATGAAGCCTTTATTAATTAAAAGTGTTGATTAAATGAAGGATTTGGAATTGGGAGAACAATCCTCCATGTCTAGAGGCCTTATAGGAGTAGGTGAGATCAACCTACTTGACCTATTATAACTGGAAAAAAACTTCCTACCAGGGTAATCCCTCTTTGTAAAATAAAAGAAGTCGTGGGGACTGAGAATGAACCTCATGGAAGAAGTGAAATGACATGAGAAAGTTCAAAAGCTCGTGGTTGTGCTAGGAAAGTGTGTATCCCTATTAACTTAAGGGCATGTCTAAGCAAGAAGAATGGATTTGGTGACCATTTTCTGAAAAGGGAGAGTATGTGCAACTCTCTGGCTCTGAAGGCAACTGAGAAACAAAGTTGTTTCTAGGTACAGGAATTGTTGGGCAATGTTTTTCTAATCAAGCTAATAAACGGAGCTACAGAAATATGGAGTGATTGAGCGAGCAATCACAACAACCTCCCTTGCTTGGTGGATAGAAAACTAATCCACCAAAATTCCTATGGGAGGAGGAGAGTGACCTCCGTCTCTGACTGTTGTTGAACAGAAGGAAGAATTATTGGTGTAATGGTTAAGGTTGATCTACATTTACAACCTATCATTTGTTTTAATGAGAATAGGAAAAACAACTAGAACCCATACAAAAGTTTAAAAGGAAAGAGATGGACTTTCTACGCAAGAATAATTATGATCTAGAGATACTCTGGAGTTTCGTATTAAAATACTTAGTAAGTAACATACTTCGAAAATTGTATTTGGGCTTTTAGGAAATAGTCCAAATGTTATTAGACATTAAAATTCATTATAAATGAGGTAAAATGGTTAATGAAATGTTGATCTTGAATGTGGTAAGGGAAGTGTTGGAGCACTTCTAGATGACCAATGGTTCAGATTGACATCCAGAGGTGGATGGTATCCATATAAGGTGTGACTTGATATGCTCAAATATTGATGAGAGGGAATCTAGAAAAGGATTCCCTTGATAAAAAAACGTATGTTAACCAAAAATGGTTTGAGGCATGAAAGAGAAGCTTGATAAGCTATCTTGTTTCTGTGGGCACTGTTGGAGTTGCCCAGATAATATTTCTGGGTTGTTGACTAATTTTATAATACCAGAGGCAAGAATAATTTATTGATGGTTGTTGTCATATGGAAAGAGGGACATAGTTATGACTATGTATGTTAAACTTGTCATGTGGATATCATGTGAATGATTGAAAGCTCACAACTGAGAGGGAAGCTCAGTGTTGCGTGTCTCTATGAGACTTGTTATGAGAATGGCAATAAAATCCTTGGGAGAAGGATCTGGAAGTCTGATATGTCCATGTGTATGAATTACATGGAAATGGGCCAAGCAATGAGCTTGCATGATGAATGTTTAGTTGTGTTTATTTATGCTTGAGTGCATGGATTTAATGCATCGAAGGGTTGTTTGGTATAAGGATTGATATTAGGACCGAATAGATATGAATGAATGATGTAAACGTGCAAATTATGCACATGTATGATGTATGAGTGAAATGTAAGGCAAGAATTGCAGTTGCTAAGATTGAATAAATACCATGGATGCATGGTTGACTCTATTCTGAAGAGCCATGAAAGTTTTGTTTTGAAAGATAGCTTGAGGGGAATGTGCTCCATTCCCTCAAGAAAGGCTAGTATAAATAGACGAAAGAGTAAATAGTCAGAGATGCTTCATTATCATGATGAAAGGAAACACGATCAGGCCCTTAAAGGCTAGATGTAAATGGTCATGAACAATCATAAACTAACTAAAAAACTTCAATAGATACATTAAAGAAACTATAGAGTGCCTATAGTAGACACACAGTTTGTTGAAGCATATAGAAAGGAGCATTGTACATAAAAGCACATTGGGATGATGTGCATATGTAATTCATAATGCAAGTTCATATTCCTTATGGAATATTTGGTAAATAAATGAAAGGGTAAAGCTGAAGTTGACTCAAGTTTGAGACCATCATAGATAGTGATGGATGTGTAATAAGGAAGTTGCATGATGAAGGAGTTCTCTATGGAGGAACTGTGTAAAGACTTTGTCAGGAGAACAAAGTCACAACCTTAATGATTGTTGAAGATTGGGCAGTGGGTTGCAAGAGTGTGTGTGTGTGTATAAGAATCATGGATTACATTCTAAAAAAAATGTATGAGTGGAAAACTAACAAATGAATATTGAATATTCCGATAACTAAATGGTAATGTGCATAGTGCACAGGTTCATAATTCATTGTGAACAAAAGGTTTGTTGTTGTAGCATGTTGATTTACCAAGAAGGTTGAGGTGAACCTAACTAAGACTGCTCAGGGAAAAGAGCATGGAGATCACAATAAGAAGTAGATTGCATAAGCAAAGAAGGAGAAAAAGAGGAACACTTTTCTCACCCTAAAAAAACTTTGAATTGTTTAACAGAGTTGTAAGCCTTAGAAGAGCAGTCGTGAGAACTAGTACAGCTGGAAAAAGGGAAAATGAATAAATAAGCATATTTAAATGAATAGGCTTGGTCAAACCATGTTAAATAAAGGCAGTGACGCCCTGGAAAATAACTCAACTGGACTAAAAGTCCAGGGTTGCATAGGAGTTGGATGAGGGAAGATTTCATTGACTCCTTTCTTGTTGTTTATTGTATTTATATGGTATGAGAGACCGATTCAATGATGCAGGTAAATGTTTTGACACCATAATGATGATCGTTGTATGATTGTAAAAAAATTGAGAATTGTGAGGTTTCGATCGCGCGCGTCCCTGACCTAGCCCTGGTTACGTTAGGGTTCTTTAGTGTGCCGCCATGGCAGCCCAAGGAAGGGAGTCGTCGCCCCCTCCTTCCCCCTCCACCTCCTTTCGACGCCTGGTAGAAGCCTACATCAAGAAGTTGACCGTATCAGAAGCTCCGAGTTTTGTCAAGAAATTGGACGATATACCAGAGATCGACCTGCCACCTGAACACCCAATGAAAGTCGCCCTATCCCTCTCTGAACGGGGACTTATCGGCCAGTTTATGGGACTCTGGCCCTCAACCAGATCCACAGACAACTGGATACAGTGAAACTGGAGGCCTCTGATAACAAATAGTGTGACATGCTACGCGATCGGGCGAGGATACTTTATTTTCGAATTTATCTCCCAGGAGGACAGAGATTTGATTTTCAGGAATGGCCCTTACTTCATGGGCACTCAAGGGCTCTACCTAAACTGATGGACCCCGAATTTTGACCATGCTTCAGAGGTCCCCAAGGATTTCCTGGTCTGGGTAAGACTCCCCAACCTGTCGATTCACTGCTAGAACCCCTCCTCGCTTCAGGCAATAGGTAATGGTCTTGGTTGCTACATTGACCGAGCAGAACCAAGAGACCAGTACTCCTGTGCGCGGATCTGTGTGGAGGTTGATCTGGAGGTAGGTCTACCCGAGGCAATAAAACTGAAGGTCGGCAACTGACAACACTTGATTACGAACAACTCCCGTTCAAGTGCAGAGGTTGCCACGAATATGGCCACTTCCAAAGGAACTGCCCAAAAATCCCCCCCTCCACAGAAAAAGAAGGGGACGAAGGCTGGCAGCAGGCCCGGAAAGGGAGATCAAAAGCAAGAGGCCAAAGAAATGAGCAGACAGAACCACAGAAAGCCAAAGCCTCGGGAACCAAAGAAACGAAGAACAACTTCAGTATCCTAGCCAAAGAAGCGGAGGAAAGAGAACAAGCTCCAAGTAAAGAAGTTCAAGAGGGAGAAAAGGAAGATCAGAATCCTGAAGACAAGGGGAACAAGCCAACAGAAGAAGAAGGGATGCAAAATAACTCCCCCCAGAAGCAGGAAGGCAGTCAGAACATAGAGGAAGGGGAGATCTCTATAGGCAGTGATTCAGACGAAGCAAATGAGGTATGGGCCACCCCAAAGAAAACGGAAAGAGGCCATAAAACAAAAAAAACTGAGAGGGACCAGGAAGCCTACAAAGATGTGCTCAATGGGTCGCAACCCACCATCAAACAGCTGATGAATGTTCGTCACACACGGAAGCAGGCCAAAGCCTCCCAAGGAGCCCATCCCTCCCCCCAAGGTTTATAATGATTATAACCTCCTGGAACTGTAGGGGGGTGGGCAGCAAAAAGAAGGAAGAAGCACTCAAAGATATAATCAAAACCTCGAAAGCAAGTATCCTACTGCTCCAGGAGACTAAAATGAGCCAACAGGATGCGCTCAAAACCTTGTTGAATGTTTGGAAAGGAAGCCTCGGAGTTGCTGGAAACGCTAGAGGCGCCTCAGGAGGGCTCTGCACAATGTGGAATGCCTCCAAAATAGACATGCTTAGTTCTGACACTTGCATGCATTGGATTCACACCAGATTTCGCCACAAAGACACGGGCTGCCAGGTAAGCGTCTTTAATATTTATGTTCCACAGCTTTTGGGGGAAAAAAAACACTGTTGGGAGTCCTTACAGGGCTACCTCTAGCAAAACAACCTCACCAATATCATCCTTGGAGGAGATCTAAATGTAACTCTAGCCCAGGAAGAGAAAAGGGGCGGCTTTATAGTAAGAGATCCGGCCAGAGAATGGGTAGAGGACTTAGCCTCAGCCTGGGACCTCCTTGATATTAAACCAGTCAAAGGACGTTACACGTGGACCAATAAGAGGATTGGTCCTGGGCACATTGCTGCCAGGCTAGACAGATTCCTCGTACAAAGCTCCCTCCTGCTGCTAGGACTCGAAGCAAAAGCAGAAATTCTGCCCCACTGCGTTTCTGATCACAAGCCGATACAGTTAGAAATCAAAAAAGACCAAGTCAGAGGGCCCATTCCCTTCAGATTCAGCCCAAGTTGGATAAATGACAAAGGCTTCATAGATCTAGTAACAAGTATATGGGCCACCACAGTTCAAGGCTCAGCTTTCTACGTGTGGGAGGAAAAAATTAAAAGGATAAAAATCGCTCTGAAGCTTTGGGCAAAGAGCCAACCAAGCCCAATAACAATGCACTTGGCAGCCCAAAGCCATCTCGAGGCCCATCAGTTAGAAATGGAACAGAAGGAGATCACTCCGGCAATCTTGCAACAGGAGGACAGCCTCCAAAGGCAATGGCACAATGCCTACAGAATGGAGGAAAACTATTGGAGGCAGAAGTCAAGAAGCTTATGGCTGAAAGAGGGAGACCGTAACACAGCCTACTTTCATAAACAAGCGGAAGCAAGGAAACAATATAAGGCAGTGACGGAAGTCCAAGTCCAAAACAAAACAATTGCAGATCTAGAGGGCATTAAACAAGCAGCTTATGAAGCTTTTGAGAAGCTATACACAGATCCAAAAGACTCGGCATTGGACCAGCAGAGGTACCCTTTCACGGTTATTCCAAGGCTAATAAATGAAGACATCAACAACAAGCTGACAAGAGAGGTAACGCAGCAAGAGATAAAGGAGGCCCTGGATCATATGAACCAAGACAAGGCACCGGGACCGGACGGGTTCACTGCCAGATTCTATCAGCAGTGCTGGGAAATAATTAAAAAGAATTTAACCAAAATGATTCAGAAGTCACAACAGGCCAGTAAGCTGGGAGGAAGCACCAACTCTTCCTTTCTGGCACTCATCCCGAAAGAAAAAGGAGTGATTTCCTTCAACCATTTCAGATCGATCTCTTTATGCAATACAAGTTATAAAATCCCTGCCAAAGTAATAGCAAATCGCCTCAAGGCAGCTCTCCCTCTCATCGTTCCTGAAAATCAAGGCGGCTTTGTCCAAGGGAGGCATATCGCCGACAACATCATCCTGGTTCAAGAAGCGATTCACTCCAGCGTCCTAAGGAAAGAAAAAGGTATGGTGATTAAATTGGATCTCGCTAATGCTTTTGATAGAGTCAGACATGAATTTTTATTTGAAGTTATGAGGAAGTTTGGGTTCGATTCACATTTTATAAGTTGGATAAAAGCCTGCATTGATTCTCCTTGGATCGCCCCTCTGGTGAATGGGAAAGTAACTGCCTTCTTCAAAGCCTCCAGGGGCCTAAGGCAAGGATGTCCTCTGTCGCCCTTGCTCTATGCAATTCAAGCATCAGTTCTCAGCTACTAGTTGGAAAACTCCCAAATTCATAAAGATCTTCATGGCCTAAGAATAGCGCAAGGGGTGAAAGACATCAACCATGCACAATTCGCGGATGATACGTTGTTGTTGGGGGGAGCAAGCCCAATAATAGCAAAAAATTTCAAGGAAGAACTGGACGCCTATGCAGTAGCCTCCCGCAGTGAAATAAATCAGACTAAGAGTAACATTTATGGTTGGAACATCACCCCCAATGAAATGATGAGGATAACAAGAGTACTAGGGATGGAAGGGCATACAAAATGGGAGGCCTTTAAGTACCTGGGAGTTCCTATCTTTAAGTCTGATCCTAGAGCCTCCCACTGGAACCATCTTGTAGAAAAACTCAAGAATAGATTCACTTCTTGGGGGGCAAATTGGCTAAACTTAGCAGGGAAGGCAGTCTTGATAAAGGCTGTGGTGTCTAGTATCCCTATCTACCAATGCTCGTTGTTGTTAGCACCGACCACAGTCATCCAAAAAATAGAGGCTTTTCAGAGACGATTCTTGTGGGAAGGAAGAAGGCAAGAAAAGAAAAAGTTGCACTTGATTAGTTGGGAAAAAACCACAAAGCCCTTCATGGAAGGAGGTGTCAATTTTAAAAATACAAGGATCCAAAATCTGGCCTTAGGGGCAAAGCTTCTCTGGAAAATGATCGCTGGCAAACCCACTTGGAGTAAATGCGCTCTCTGGAGGAAATACTTTCGAGGGTCTCGGGACAGAAGCTTAGAACTCCCATGTAAGGATTTGAAAAGCTCTCCTATCTTCGCGCTATGCAAAAAGGCGCTCCCTCACTTCACTCCTCATCTAACCTGGGTGCCGAAAAATGGTAGGAAAATAAGAATCTGGACAGACTCAATAATGGGTGACCCAACGCTAGATCAGCGTCAGTATCTACAGGGCCTCAAAATCTATATGGACAGCCAAAACATTTTAACACTCTCATACATTTCAGTATGGGGAGAAGAAAGGCCTCACCTCTGGCAAGGGTGGGAAGTCCCAAACAAACCAGCAATTCTAGACAGTCAATGGGATGTTCTTAAGAAGTGTCTTCAAGGGAAAGCCCCTCTAAAAAATATAGGTAAAGATGAAAGAGGATGGGGAAGGAGTGCTCGGGCTTACACCACAGCAAAGGGCTACCATCTCTTCAACTTCGTCCCCACTGCTATGCCTAATCCGGCACTTTGGAAAGCAGTCAGGAATCTTCGTTCCCTCCCAAAAATCGACCTCTTCATTTGGACCCTGGCGCATAAGAGTATCCAAACAGGGGAGAACCTCGGACGAAGGGGCTGGGAAGGACCCTTTAGGTGCCCTCTCTGCCTCCATGAGGAAGAAACAACTGACCATCTCCTCTTAAACTGCAGCTATTCAAAAGAAGTTTGGATGAAGTTAATAGGATCCCAGCAAGCAGCCAATTTTCCACCCGATGTGATAAGTCTCCTCCTCCAATGGGAATCCTTGTTCCCCTTTGTTGTCAAGAGAAGAAACCAAACTCTCATGATTTGTGGATTACTACCAAAGTTTGTCCTATGGAATCTCTGGTTAGAGAGGAATCACAGAATCTTCAGAGGAAGTCAACTGAGTGAAGTCAGAATCATCACTAAAATTCAAGCTATGCTAGGAGAATCAGTTGCTCACCTATGCTCCACAGTAAAGCTACACAAGTTGGATGAAGAAGAGGGGCGTTGGATAGGCCAGTTCAATATACAAGGATTAGAAAGCAAAAAGGGAAGTGAACCAATCCAAGAAGGCTGGGAGATCAGAAAAAGCGAAAATGAATTTGCAAGGTGGAAAAGTAATATAAAAACGCCTATCCTCTTCTTTGATGGGGCCTCGAAGGGAAATCCAGGCCAGGCTGGAGGAGGGGGCATCATTGAAAAACCCAAAGAGGACACAGTAACGCAATTTGCTATCGGACTAGGCATCGAGTCCAATAATAGAGCTGAGGCATTGGCTCTCTGGCAAGGTCTACACCAGGCAATTAAACTCAGAACCTAGGACTTGACAATCATAGGCAATTCCAAAATAATTATACAGGCCCTGATCAAACACTCCACAACTCAAAGTACTAAGCTCAACAATCTTCTTGATAAAATTCGCCTCCTCTTAAGGAATTTGAACTCTTATCAATTCTTTCACGTGTTAAGGGATCTCAATCGAATGACTGATAAGGAAGCCAACAAAGGCGTGCTATTGGAGGTTGGGGTGTTGTCAGTCAATGGAATCAGGAATAATGTGGAGATCCCATGAACCCACGCCGTCCTCTTGCACTCTCCCAAATGCTAGATCGCGCAGTAGCAGGGGAATCGGGCGAATCACCAAGGCAGACAGGGACAGAAGCTTTGGTTGGACGGGAAATCTGGCTCAGTACCATGAGGAATGGTGCTCTAGATCTTGTGGAGACAAGAGATCCACGCGACCATGACCAGAATCCAAAGGTAATAATGAGATCGCGTGAGAAAGAAATAAAGGGCGATTGCTACCCTCTCATTCCTGCTCAAGCAAAGATCTGCAAGTCGCTTAGAAATCCAGAGAGGGTGCAGCATCAGAGTAAGCAAGGCAGGACGCGCGAGGTGAGCGATCGAAGGGAGATGGCGTCTTCATCAAAAGGGAAGCTGAGAACGGAGGAGCGTCTGAAAGAAATGGATAAAGCTCTGGCGAATTTGCAGCAGCTACTCTAGCATCAATTGGATTTCTTAGAGAACTTGGATGTGGAGGATGGACGCAGGCTGGAACAACTCGAATCTGATATCACCATGACCAAAATCGGCTTTGCGGAGGAGCTGGACAAACTCCACAAAGAGCTGAAAAACCCACAACAAGAATTTGATGAAAGGATGGAACAGTTGGAGGCCAAAATGGCCCAGTTGAACAACAACTTGAACCAGGAAACCAAGAAGTAATCTCTCTTTGTAAAGTAATGGTTAGCAGGCTCTACCAGCATTCTGGCATTTTGTATTGTAGCCAATGCTCTAAATAAGCAGTAGGTTAAGCAGTGTGGGAGCTAGATCAGTTCATAGTTATAGCTTCAAAGTATAATGGTATCAGGAATTTAGGCCCGAAGAAATTCGGGGCCATTTTGTAACTGAATCTGTGGCTTTGTCACCCCTCTAATATAATCTATAACCGTTTCCGTCAAAAAAAAAAAAAAATGAGAATTGTTTGTGTTGCACTCATGAAAACATTAAGGATAATGTGATGAAGTGCATAAAGATATGTTAGGACATATCTGAAAATGTTTTATTGATTGGAATGTTATGATACATGCATTTTTATTTTACATGATGACTAATATAATTGTGATGTATGTCATGTGTAGAAATAAATTGAAATTGTTGGGAACGACGATTATCAATGGTATACAACCTTAAGAAGAGGATGAATGCAAGAAGGTCGTCGTTGAAAGATTGTTGAGGGGACTTTGGGAGCCCCATGAAGCACTATTGATGAGGTAAAAATCAGAAAAAAGGGTGCTAGAAGCCAGAATAGGTATAAAAATGTTCATGCTTGTATGGCATAAGGTATGAAGGGAGTTGGTAAGAACCCCTTTTGAAAATATTTCATTATCTTACTAATATGCAAATAATTTTGAGTGGCTATCATATGCCATTGTTGCCCAAGTAAGGTAAGATTCAGGAAAGAAGAATTTGAATAATAGAGAGAGGGATTCTATGCCAGTGAAGGATGAGTTATAATCCTTGCAAGAAAATGCATGAGTAAGGAGTACCATGGGTACAATGACCAATCTAGGGAGATTGGGAATAAAGGTGCTCATAGTTAGCACATTGCATGGAATGCATTGAGGAAATGCATGTTTGCATAAGAGGGTAGACAATGGATTGCCCATTGAGGAAGGAGAACCTTCCAATACTCTACTTGAATTGTAGAGGTGTTAAGGAAAAGAGATTTTGGGGTGGCCATGAGTGTTGGCACCCTGGTTACTAATGAAGGAAGAATGCTTGGGTGCATTCAAGAGAAACTTTTAGTTTCATATGTGTTGATTTGGGATCGTGATCAGCCTGTAGTGGGAAACATAGTCCCGTTGTAAGAGTGAATGAGAATGATTAAACCTATGGGGAAGAGGTTGGTTGAGCTCCAACACACCATGGCAAGGTGCTTGTCATAAGTATGGCAAACTTGAACCCAATGTAAGGGTACATTGGGTATGGATGTGACCATGAATATTGGCACATTGATTAAAGTCAACTGATATTTGAGCTGCATTTGGAAAATTTGGTATGTTGAAAGGATGCATACGTAAATAATGACATTTCATTTTGCTTTGTACCCTTGAATAGCTGAAAATGACTTGGATTGTTAGTATGCATAGTTTTGAAAATATAATATGCATGAAAACTAACAATTTGTTTGGACGAGGAATGTTGAAATTGCAGGAAGAAAAGGGTCTTGGATATGGCAGTGTTGTAATCCCATAAGGAAGACCAATTTCCTGCTGAGCTAAACTGATATGGGAAGGAAAGTCCCATACTTGTGAATCTGGTTCTTGTGTGGAACATATCTGAAAATAAATGTGGAATTTGGAAATCAGTGGGTGACAAATTTGCAAGAAAATTCTGAATTTGAAATTGATGATAATATCTCATAATTTTTGTATACTTGTGATACAGGTGAGGTGAAAAAGATCTGTCTAGGGAGGACAGGTGAAGGTTGTCAAGCTGGAAAGCATGAAAAAGGTTATTGTTGAGACATGAGAACCCTATGGTAAGCCATGATCGCCCTAGAATATGTTGTGTTGTGGCAACACAAGTTGGAGGGATGCCTTGGTAGAACAAGTCTGAGGAACACCTTAACTGTAAGGCTCAATGAAGTCTTTAGAACTTCATGTGTGAGAAAGCCTTGGAAAGGCAAGATGGATCACCTGAGGAACTATATAGCAGAGAAGGGGATGCCTGAGCCTAGGCTTGTAGGGTGAGTGACCGCAAGGAAGATGAGACTTTGATAATTCTTATAAACTATTGATTGGGATCATGCACACAATGGGTATGTCAAGGAAAAACAGTTAACTAAGATAACAAGACAACCATATGGATGCAAATCCATGAACTGCACAGACAAGTATTGTGCTAGATTATGAAATCTTTCCTCTTGAATTTTGCACAACAGTAAGATGTTTTCGCGTGAAATTGTGATTAATATGCTTGTTGTCCAAAATTAATGAAGGTAGGTGACAAAGGCCAAGGGTCTGGAAAGGACCTGACCAAGAAACATGATCAATATTTCTGAAGCAACTGAATGACAAAGGCATGACATGTGTTATTGAGAAAGAACACCGAGGACAATGTTCCTTTTAAGGGGGAGGGAATTGTAATACCCCTATCTCCCCTAGCTTGTAATTAATCATTAATTATGATCACTTTGCTATGGCATGTGAACAATGCAAATGTATTATTGTTTAGATTACCAATAAATGACTGTGGGGGTGAAGCCTTGAAGTACTGGCCATGATATCACTAGAGGAAAGAATGAGGAAACTGTAGAGAGGGTTCATGATGTCAAAATGACCCCAAATTCTCTTTGTTGAAATAATAAGCCTCATCCTGATCCCAAGGAAAAATGAGTTAATGAGAAAATGACTGGTGGCTGAACAATCAAGTACCCCAATGAATGGAAGCATGGAGGGTCTGGCTTAGGAGATAAAAAATTGCCAGCCCGAAGTACCACAAAGTGCAATTTCCTCCAGGCCCAGATTGACCTGATTTCCTTCTGACAGAAGGAAGAGGACAGGTCTAGAACCTTCTTGGGGAGGAAAAAGGCGTGAAAAAATACACACGAAAGCAAACAAGAAGGAGACCATGCCCACAGGGGGGTGTGCAACCTAGATATGTAGAGAAAAAAGAGGAGAATGTGTGAGGCTCTAGGGTTATGAAGAAGAACTGGAGGATCAAGTTGTTCTAGTTAAAAGGAGAGAACAAGAGAGGATCTCTGAGAGTTTGCAGAAAACATGACCTGAGCAGAAGGTCGTGAGCTTGATGCTGAGGGAGCATCTGATAAACCTCGCAGAGGCTGTGACAGAGAAAGGATCTTTGAGAAATTGTAAAAGTTCCCTAGTGATATCATGGCTTGTCATGGGGGTGGCTAGAGCGCTAAGAATGAATGCGTATGAGCCTACGGTTGGGTAGAAAGGCGAACACCCATAGTCAGTTGGTCGGTGATCGACTGTAATAGATAAGTATTTCATATACCATGTGTACTAGAATTGAAATGAGTGGTTGGATGTCTGTGTCTATCACTAAAATTTGCATTGCATGATTAATATTAGTAATGCTTATTGTTCTTCTGTGAACCCATGCATTTGAATGGTTTATGTTTTCCTCTGCTTAGCAGCAAGAGAACTATTAGACATGGGTCTTCAAATGAAATTAGGAATAAGATTATGGTTTATGTGCTGGTTGGAAAATCCTTAATGGAATTTTCCCAAGGATTGATTTTGTAATGTAAGAGACGGGGCAGACTTCGTTGGAATGCTTCAGTCCTGTCGACCCCTTGAATTTACCTTCTTATGTGACTAAATTCGAGCTCTGTGGATGGAGGGCGCCTCCTTCAAACCATTCGTCTATGTGACTAAGGGCTCATGCCCATGACCCTAACCAAATCACAACTAAGAGTTGAGCGTGTAGCCCCGGAACTTGTCAGGGAATCCATATGAGCAGGACCTTGGAACCCTTCGCCAGGTCTGAAAGGAGATAAGTTATCTTGGCTTCAGGACTCTGAGATTCCGGAGGTATGATATATTATAACTTTACCACATGCAAAACCAATCGAAGGCAACCTGTTGGTACGATTACCAGCGAGGTTGACTGACATCTGGCGGTTTCCTTAATTGTGATCGTGGGATTTGTCCCATCGTTAAACCCTGATCAACTTCTCAGTCACAAAATAACGTGAATTGTATATCTGAGGATATTCAGGATCTCCCTTGGCCGTTGGATTGACGTCGTGGTCATTCGGCGTTGATCAACTCAGGGAGTAAAAAGGAAACTAAACAACCAAACCCCCGAACACCGAAGTCGCAAAGTGACGAGGTCCATCGATTCGAGGATACTTAAATATCTCTCTTGACCATTGGATCTAGATCGTGGTTAGTCCAGCGTTGACCATTCCAGGAGTAAACGGAAACTAAACAGCTAAACCCCCAAACGTCGAAATCGCAAATCAACAGAGGCTATAGATATATGGATCTACATGGACCTATCTCGACCATGGGATAAAAGTGTATTGGGAGGTTGTTGGCAGGAGTTTAGACTTCAAAGATCCATGTGATTTTGTAGGTAGGAGAGGCTGGAGACTCCTGGAAGCTGTCAGTCCGGATTGACGTGGCACGTTGACGTCACCTAGGGTGACATGGACCCATGTTCAACATGCCACGTGTCACCTTGATTCGTACTTTTTACATACCTTATATACCAATTGGAACGTGACACATGTCTCCCATTGATAGGGCCATGTGTCATCTATGTCCTTTGCCATGTGTCAACCCCTTGGCACATGCTCACTTGGCCTAATAGCTAGTGGAATATCCGAGGTATCGGGAGTTCGGGAAACTTGGGATGTTGGAACGTTGGGGTTAACCGACTGAAGGCCTGGACCTACATGTACCTGCCTCGACATTTAAAGTGCCACCACATGTAAGTGTGGACCCTTCGAGAGCCTGGGGTTTCAAAACTCCGGGGGTTTGGAGTGGTATATGGGATAAGTTGAAAGGGCTGAAGGCCCGGATTTACTTTCCCGCTCCTGCAAGCTGTAAGAATAATTTAAATATAATTAATTAACTAAGTGGGACCCTCTCCGTAGCTTTGGCATTCGAGAGTTTTGGAGTATATTTATAAGAGCATGAGGAGGAACTTTCGCCAAAGTCCGGAGACTTAGGTGCTTATCAAAATTAATACTCTTAAGTACTCCTCTAAAGTCTTTAGTTATATTATAATATAATTCAATAGAATTATATTATAATATGATTAATGAAAAAACAAATTGGCAATGTTTAATTAAATTAATAAGCCTATAAGAGCTAGACAAGCGTCAACCTTGGGTTGGGAAAGTCTTTGTATGATATGTTGAGGTGGCATGCCAGATGATAGGAAGCCACATGGATGCCATATGGCGATGAGAGACCCTAGTTGGTAAAGGCCCAAAGAACTTTGAAAGGCCATAAATTTCAGTCTAGATCTCGGATCTGAACAAACTTACAGTCGTTGGAAAGCTCTTGATGAGCAGAAGATGATGGAGGTTTGGAGGTCTCGGGAAGAGGATTTGAGATGGTTGAGAAAAAGTGAAAAAAACTTATACCCCATCCCTTAAAAGGATACCTAAGTGGTTGGGTGTGTGACACTCTTGGTCTAAAAAACTTTCAAACCATTAAACTTTGCCTCCATGGTTAGGTACCCCAATACCATGCCCAAGGGAACTCATAAATGGTTGCCAAAATTCATTGGGAACAATGCGGTTACACCAAAAGAACACCTATACGCAGTGGGTGTGGCCTTGTTGAATGAAGGTGTGGAACATGAAGATGTTGTGATGAGGTTATTAGCTATGTCTCTTGATGAAGATGCCCAAAGGTGGTTCAGACGATTACCTGATAATCATCTGACATCTTATGACGACTTCGTTGAATTACTTACAAGCAGATGGTCAACAAAGAAAGACAACAAAATGTTATTGGTGTCGCTCAATCAAATAAATATAAAGGAAAATGAAACAGTGAAAGAGTTTGATACCAGATTTGATAAACTGTATGATTAGATCCCCACTGACCTACGTCCACTAGGAACAATTGTTCATGTTCTCTACATGAATGCATTTGAAGGATAATTTTTTTTTATCCTCAAGGATATAACACCTGATACTTTGGCAAAGGCCAAGGAATATAATACACAGATTGAGGAAAATCTCATCAACTCAAGGATTGAGCCCTTTTAGTTTGCTTGTGCCAAGGTGGAAGCAAAAACAAAGACTGCAACAACTGTTGCATTAGACCCAATCACTCTCCTAGTTCAGAAGTTTGATCAGATAAATACTCACTTTGTCCAAAGTCATAATCAAATTATGAACAAGTTGACAACATTGGAGAGAAATCAATCTGCTCCAAGACCTCAAGTTTTCAAACAACCAAATACAGGTTGGAAGGCAAGGCCTCAACATTAGGCAAAGGCCCCTGACACATTGAATCCAGTTGGAATGGTCAATACAGAAGAATTTCCATTGTGCTTGCTTTGTAATGAAGCACATTCAGAAAATGAGTGCCCAAGACAGACAAAGGAAGAAAACTATGTAGACCGGATGAACTTCATTGATACAATCTTTTCTTTTCAAGACGATGAGTATGTGCAGATTACACCAGAGCAACTTGAGGAGGTCAGGAAAAGGGGTGCCAAAAAGGGGAAACTCGGAGCACTAAATCAATTAGATGAGAATACCAAAAATGAGTTGAGGAAGAAAGAAATTTTGACATATGCAAGAAGAAATAAAGTTTCAGTTCCTCCACCATCAGCTACAGTGCCTCCACCATAATTAAAAGAACATCCACCTCAACCAATAAAAGAAGTGCCTCCACCTCCTCCATCAATGCACAACCTGCTCCCAAAACCCATTCCAGCTAATGAAGAAATTCAATTGAAGATAGACATGCCAGTTGTGATGAGGAAGATAAATATGTTAGCGTCGGTAGTTGAGATGTGCAAGATCCCATCTGTAAGAAGAGAAGTTCTGAAGGCATTAAGGGTACCTGATGAGGCAAAAGATCCTCCTGTAATTCTGAACACCACGTATCATGGTCAACAAAGAAATGAGAACCCTCCTTTTTATCTTTCATTGGGTGTGAATGGTTTCCGATTGAATAACTGCATGTTGGATTCTGGGGATTCCGCAAATGTGATGTCTTTGAAAGTCATGGAACAACTCGATTTGAAGACAGACAACCCACCCATTTGGAAATGTGTGGCATTGATTCAAATAAGGTGAAATTACATGGTCTCATAGAAGATGTGGAGGTGTATTTGCATGATTTCCCTCGTATCAACCTCATTATGAACATAGAGGTGATTGATGTTCTGAATGCTTGAGGCATGCTTTGGTCAAGAGGTTGGCCTGCCACCCTAGAAGGTTTCCTTAGCATGGATCTTACTCATGCACATATTCCCATGGGGGATGGAACATTTGATATTCTGTACAACCGACAGGTAGTCAAGAAGCATGTGATGGATCTAAATCACCCTAATTATCACAGTGATTGTGAGTTGGATGTACCTCAACAAATTATTGAGTATGACCCTCAGGAATTGCCTTTTGCGCAATAAGATTGCATAGATACACTACTTTCGAGGATGGACAAGTACAAGGAGAAGCTTGTATAATTCCAAGGGAAAGAACCAGGATCCATCAAAATACTCAAGAAAGATGAAGCTATGAAAGATAAAGAACAAGGACAAGCTATCAAAGATATGGTCAAGGCAGAACCACCTTCACAACCCTACATTGAAAACATACCTTACATTAACTTCAGTGAAGGGATCCTTGCATTCATGTGGGACAAGAAGAGAGATGAGCCCAAGTATGATGAGAGGAACGAGGTTTTATGGCTTGGCCCTTACATCGTTAAGAAGAAGTCAAAGAAAGGAAAGTATTACTTGTCTGCCATGGATGGGAGAAAGATGCCATTATCGGTTGATGGGTCCCTTCTCCGACCCTACATCCAAGCAACCTGACTTCTTCAAGGCCCAGGGCCCAGGAAAGTAGGTAGGTCATTTGCTTTCCCTTGCATCTGCATTTGCTTGCTCATGATAGTCTAGTTGCATCTACTTATGTTTGCATGCCATATCTCATTTTTCATTTTGTTGTACTTGCATTATTGCATAGTTGCTTTACATCATTCACTTTCATCATATTACATGTTAGTTTAGAAATTTTTGAAAAAATGCAAAATTTTCTTTCAAAGATTAGTTGAAATTTTGAATTTTTGATATGGACAAAAGGTGAGTGAGCCACCCTAGATATCCATAGTTTGTTGGTTTGAGTGTGTGAAGGCACAGGTCTTACCAAGAGATGTTGAGGTTCTCATGCACTCTACGACCAGTACATGTCCCCAAGTAGGAGCCAGATGTTATCCCCCATTTCTAGGGATAACTAAAGAGATGATGTCACGAGGCCCGTCAGTTGCAGACATGGAGTACTGAGAGGCAACCCAACACGCAGAGCCCTTCATTCACCACACATCACCATCTAATCGATGGCAACAACATCCACCACACCTGGCTTGGATCACATAGGACAACAAGTCTTGCTCCATTAGGTAACAAGTCTGGTATTGTGGTAAGTGTCATTCTAATAATTCAAGCATTTGAACATGTTGCAAATAATCTTTTCTTGATTTTGAAAACATTTTCTTGGAAATTTTGTTTTTTGCCTTATTTCACCTTGGCGAGTGTCATGGTTTCCTATTAAGTGGTCACCCTTAGAGAAAGGGTTGCTACCGGGGGGTCTCCTTGAAGGGTCATCGTACCATTCCTGCTTGTACTTTCTACTTTCCATCACTTCTTCCTTTCTGTCTCCCAACCTTTTAGGTCTTCGGGCTTATTGACCCAAGAAGGGCACGTATCTCATTTCATGGGAAGAAAGGGCCATTAGGCTTAGAGGTTCCCTAGCAAGAGCATCATGCAATAAAGGCTTGCCTTGGGATCCTGAGAGCAATGAAACGCTTCTCAAAAAATAAAAGTAAGGGACCCATAAAATAAATAACTAATCAATTGCTTAAACTTTCCAATGTAGAGAATTTGTGGGCTATGCATTTCCTTTTTAGTGCCCCTTATTGACTTCAACTTGGAAAGGCATGCAAACCAAGGTAGAGCATATGTGGGCTATGCATTTCCTTTTTAGTGCCCCTTATTGTATTCAAATTGGTGACACATGTAAAGTAAATGGCTAATAAAGGGTTTGGAAAAAATATGCCTTAGAAAACAAAAAGAGAAAAGAGATGTGGATAGCCCTCAACAAAGGCGTCCATAAATGAGACAATATGAGCCCTTGTATGTCATGAAGCCCCATACATAGAAGTCTAACCCCATACACTTCACATTCACTACATGGCCTAGAGAGGTTTCTCCGTGGAAACTTCCCCTACTTGAGGAATTGGTTTATCCAATATGGCACTATGACACCCCTCCCATATCTGCATTTGGAAAGTTGTATAAGGTCTTTGAGCATTTATTTATTTTGAAAGGGGGGATTTGGTGCACATGTTCAGGTGGTTCTTTTATTAGATATGGCCTACTTGGCATGATATTGTGACTTGTGAACCCTTGGAGGGTGTATTTGTTTGTCTTTGCAGGTCCTTGATAGGTGAAAGCTTGATCGTGAAGGCACAAGGTCACTTGGACCTTAAATTTGGGGCATGAAGCCCACAAGTTGGATGATGTGCCCCCCCTCTTTTGGACATCCTAGAAGAGGGACATTTCCTTTGGAGGCACTTGATTATCCCTTGGAGGTGACTTACTAGCCCTCTTAGCCCCAACATTTTCCTTTGGAGGCATTATCCTTCTCTTATGGGGCATGACACTACACTTGGAGGGATAGGGTTTGGTTGTGTTGGATGATTTGATGATGACTTGGCACTTTTGGATGGAAGAATACCCTTGCACCTTGTAGATATGGCCTTCAGAGGCCCAACGTCTCCCTCAAATAGCTCAACGACTTGCTCATTATGCCAAAAAGTCACCCTTAGAGGGCATGTTTCCTTTGTAAATTTTAATTTTAATTTATAAAGAGGAAAATTAAGGAGGTTGGCCTCCCCAATTTGTGTTTTACCCTAAGTTAAGTGGACAACTTAATTTACAAGGTCATGTATAAATAAGACCTTGTCACTTTTATTTTGATATATCACACTTGAGAATTACATATTACTTGGCTAAAATTTTTGCCCTACTTGGGAAATTCACACTTTCTCTCTCTTATCCTATTTTGGATGCTAGTACTTGTCTCTTGTGGAAGAAGTGGTGCACTATCTTTCTTGGATGTTTGTTCTTGCTTTGTGGTGGAATATAATTGGTAGAAAAGGGTTTATCTTGCTATCTCTTGAAATTGGTAAGGAATTTTCTGCATATTGTTGTTGTTTCTTCTTGTTTCATGGTTGTTCTCATCTAAACCCTTGGAGGAGTATAAAGGCATACACCCTCCACTAAGTCTATCACATTTTCCTTGGATAAGCTACTTAACAAAGGTTGCTAGGAGGAGTAAAAAGGCTTACACCCTCTTAGATTTACCTTGCTAGTTTTGTTTTCCATAGGGAGTAAAGAGGCTTGCACCCCTAGGGAGGTAACACAACTAGCCCTTGAAAAAAGAGACCCCATAACCCAATTGATAAAGCACTAATAAAATTTGCATTGGTATATGTGAAAAGTAGAGATTTTGCAATTGTCTAAGTTGGAAGTTGTTCTTCATGTTATAAGCTTGTTTGAGCCTCTAAGGCGTCTCCTTTAGACAAGTGATTATCTCGTTGTTATAAATTAATTACTACAACCAATGGGGTTGTTGCAAACTTACTCTTTTATCATCTTTTATCACTCTTTCTATTGCTGAAAATTGCAAGTAATTAGTTCTAATTATTATCCTTGTCAAGGGCTTTCATTTGAGTATCTTGCTTGTGAATTTCAATGGCTAGAAATTGTTGTTGTGGCAAAAGTTTTCTACAGCCACAAGGCTTCCCTAATATATTGTTGATAACATCCTTTTGCATCCATGTTTAGCCATCAAAACTTGTGTTTAAATATTGGGATATTATCTACATGTTTAGAGCTTGATTACCCAATAATTATTTGATGTTTTGGATGGTAAATTTTGCAGCTAGTAACATCTTTATTTATTGGTCTATATATTTCCATACTGCTGCAATTTGGGACAACAAGCTTATCTTGTTGATTCTCATTTGATTTAAGGCTTGGTTTATGATCATTTGTCGTGTTCCGGGCAGGGCTAACATTGTTTTGCAGGTACAAAACACTTGACAACCTTCTCCACCTTCACAAGATTCTTTTCCAAGCAATTCTTCATATCCAAGCTTGACCTATAGGGGCTTCCTCATCATCATATCACTTTTCATCTCAATCCCTCTAGGGTCATCGAGATTCCCCCCATGTGGTAATTTTATCATCACTAAAGCGAGGGGAGTGTCTATCTAAGGTGATAGTGGGTAGCCACTTCCGTAGTTGTCACACTTTTGTGGGTTGTTTTGGGTTTTTCCCAATCTACAAATTATGCAATAACAAACCCCATGCTACTAAATACTCTATGTCTAGCAATTTTATAATTTTTGGAGATTTTATATTTGTTGACTTCCATATCCCTTCGTATGCATATGTAATCCCATAGTTTACTCGTATTAGTAGTAGCTCTCTTCCTCAAAAAATCATTTCATTCCTATCTAACTATATAACCCATACTATTGTATAGGAAAAATCCTTATGATTTGAGACTACTCTGTCCAAACACCATCTTTTGAAAAAATCAGAAATGGACTCTCCTTCCCATTTCCCCTTGACTTTATTATGTTCAACATCTCTCCCCACACTTCTCATGAACTAACATTGAACTAAGATATGATCTACATATTCTTCATCGTTTTTATAGAGCACACATCTCCATGGTCCTTCCCATGTCCTCTTCCTACAATTATCCTAGGTTAACATCTTATTTTCTAAAGCAAGCCATCAAAAACATATTGTTTTCAGGGGACAATTCAGCTTCCAAATTACCTTTCACCTTCATCTCTTTCAACCCTTAATTCATATCCCATTTTTGTTGTGTATGTACTTGTTGCTTTATTATTTGACCATATAATTGCATCCTCCTTATCCTTTAACTTTATATCATAATGTTGAGACTAGTTGTATATTGCTTCCATTCTTCTGCCAAAACCCCCTAGAGACCTAGCTAGGCAACTAATTTCCATTCATGGTTCCATTGTGTTGTCCCCTCAATTGCTACATCTACTAAACCATATCTCTCAAAAGAGTGAAGAACTACTTTTAATGGCTATGATAATTAAAATTTACTTGAGCATTCCATCCAGGGGTCTTACACTATTTTAACCTTACTACCTCTACGAATGTTACACACTAGCCAATTACTTAGTAGAGGGAAGGCCTTTACTAAAGCCTTCCATACCATTGAACCTCTCCATACTCCTTCCTCTCTTTCTTGATCAAATCCTCCAGAATATATGGTGCTATGTATATAACTTTCCTTACCTTTCCTCGGATTCCTTTATTATTTATCATTCTCCACAAGATTTTTGCTATTAATACCTGACCTCTTGTAACGATCCCAAGCCAATTTTTTTGCTTGGAATCACTAACTAACCACTGATTTGATTATTATTTGTTGTGTATGCAGGTTGGCCATGAATGTTTTGGCCTCAGGGTTTATTCAGTTATTCAGCCACAGATTTATACAAGAATCATTGTAATCATATGAAGCTCATCAACATTGCACAAAATATGAACCACAAGCAAATAGTTGAACTTTATTATAAGAAAGCAAGCACCTAATACAATAGAGAAGCATATTTGAAGTAGATGGCTTCAAGACAATAATGGAGTTGTATACAAATGCTCCCAGAGATACAAATCAAGCCTCCTAAAGGCTGCCAATAGAAGATGAACGCTCAACTGCAAGACCAGGGTTTCGGCCTCCCCTCAAGCAACTGGTACGGCCCTGATGACTGTTGGTACGACCTGTTGAAGACAAGGACACCAAGGGTTCGGCCCTCCTGAAGATGTAGACCTCCTGATTTAACACCCTGTTTCCCCCAGATTGTAAATATAATTGAACTGGCCAAGGACTATGGCAAAACTCATAAGTATGAATATGTGTTGTAAATGGACCTGCAGGAAGAGGTCAATGAATGTAAATGATAGTTTGAATTTATCGCAGAACTGCTAAGAGGGGATGTGTGGAAAAGAGACCACGATGGTGGTGGAGGGCACCTTGAAAAAGGGGTGTTAACTTCCACCAAGAATTAAATACCGTATTTGGACTCCACTGGCCCGGAGAACCAAAAGCGGCTCACTAACCCTTAAATTAATGCCTTGCACTCCGGTAGGTTGATGGCTTGATGAGGGATGGGGAGGTGAACCGCCTATCCGTAGAGCCATCATGAATGACCAGCGCAAGGGTAATCGTGCCACACGCAACCTCGCGAGAGGATAAGGCGTATGGCTGAAACGATTGAAAGGGGGCAGACGCGAGGGGAAACTCTGGCAATTTTTACGTAGAGTGAGTGATCGCAGAGAGGAAGGGATTGCAACCTTCGCTCCTGGGCATTGGCAGACAGAGAGACGCAGGTCTCAATACATCGTGGTCTCAGCTCGGGGGTGGCTAGTGGTAAATCCATTAGGAGTCACTACGCCTACAGTTGGGTGGAAACGAGCACCCCTCTCAGCAGTTGCTTCCATTGCTGAAGTTATTTTGATAAGTATTTTGC
>ML809307.1:155147-166869 GCA_009831015.1 Picea engelmannii | reverse complement strand
GAAATGAAAGGAATTTGATGCATATATCTGAAAGTTATAATGATCAAATATGACACATACCATGATACCTGGACCAATTACCTCATGGACCAAGAGTCTTCTCCGATACAAGTCCAAGCCGAAGGTGATGGATGTTGTTGCTGTTGATAGGACAAGTCTGATGAAGAAGAAGAAAGATGGGCCCTCCAGGTCCATGCTCAAGTCAATCCTGCTCTCGGTACTCCATGTCTAGGACCTGTGGGCCTCGAGACGTGATCTCCTAGTTATCCCTAGAAACAGGGGATAACAAGGCAAACTGGCGAAACTGAGACTATCCTACCACTATCATCTCAATAGGATAACTCTTTCTTTTTAGGGTGGTAGGCCTAGGGGAGACATCCTCGGTGACTTGGGGTTTTGAGAAGGCAAAGGCTTATGGCTAAGTAGAAAGTTTTCCCCCCTCACAAGTCACCACCGATCAGAAAGTCCGGCTAATCGGCCAATAAAAGATAATCGGAAGTACAAATGGTAACCAAAAGTGTACCTGCCCGAGACAAAGCAATATGAAAACTATACATGTGCCAGATCACTTGCTTGGTTAGTACTTCATATAATCAAGGACTTTCTGAAATAAAGCAATTGATGAATAATAGTGATGAAGCAAATCAACTATGTACAATAGCAAGGATTACAATATATCACTTCACAATAAATGCTAAAGAGTGTTAGAGGTTGTTCAAGCGTGTTTGGAAGCTGTGATCAAAATCACTCAAGCAGTAAGGTCTTAGATCAGTGCATTCATAGGGAAAATGGAGTCAAAGGTAGCGGCAAATGTTGAGGAAGCATAATGATAATGGAGGGCTAGAGACAAGAGGGTTTGATGGTGAAGTGTTGTTGAGCCAAGGCTTCAACAATCAAACCCTAGGGGAAAACGACTCACTAAGATGTAGAAAGCCTAGGCCTTAGTGTGTTTCCTCCTTCTCTAGCTCAAATGATAAGATAAAAATGGCTAGCATAGGTAGGGCTAAAGACAAGAGAGTTTGACGGAGAAATGTTGTTGAGCCAAGGCTTCAACAATCAAACCCTAGGAGAAAACGACTCACTAAGGTGTAGAAACCCTAGGCCTTAGTGCGTTTTCCTCTTTCTTTAGGTCAATGACAAGAAAAAAATGGCTAGGATCGAAGAGCATAGGTAGGGTGTTGCAAAGTTAAGGCCCTAAAAATGTCTTCAATAAGTAAAAATGGCTAAATGGCATAATCTAGTGGGGAAATGAAGCAAGGACACCAACATGTGCTTACTCCCTAGGGTGACACATACCATGATACCCAGAATCATTACCTCATGGAGCAAGATCCATCTCTGCTACAGGGCCAAGCCGAGGTGATGGATGTTGTTGTTGCTAACAAAGTGGAGGCGCTGAAAGAAAGAAAAGATGGTCCCTCCAGAGCCATGCTCAAGTCTATGTGACTCTCGGTACTCCATGTCTAGGACCTATGGACCTCGAGACATAATCTCCTTAGTTATCCCTAAAGTGGGGGATAACATGACCTAGAGAGAGGGGTGGGTATTACCTTTGTCTTATCTCCCTTCATCAACCAACTAGGTCTTCGGATGTTTCCCTTGGAGTGAGTTTCTTCTCCTCCTAAATAGAAAGAGGTATCGTATTGGGGTGACAGTGATAGGACTACCTCTGTGTTACGTCAATCTAGGCCTACTTGCCTATAGGCTTTGGGCAAGTATAGATTATGCGATAACAATACTCAATGTTTGGACTCTAATAAATTAAATGGCAAGGGCTTGGAAAAAGGTTGCATTGAAAACAAAAGATGCAACACACCCTCTACAAAGGCACCCATAAATGAGACAATACAAACCCTTGTATGTCAATGACCCCATACCTAGAAGTCTTGCCCCAAAATCCACCTCACACTCACTACATGACTTAGATAGGTTCCTCTTGGGAAACGTCCCTTGACTTGAGGATTGGCTTACCCAATAGGGCACCATGACACCCCTCCCATACCTAAATTAGTAAAAACATATAATGTCTTTAAGTATTTGTTTAATTTGAAAAGGAGGGTTTGATGCACATGTTTGGGTGGTTCTTGGATTAGATATGACTTACTTGGCATGATACTTGTGACTTGTGAGCCCTTGGAGTGCGTATTTGCTTGTCTTTGCAGGACCTTGCCCGGGGAACAGGTATTCATGGGGAGATGACTTTGTTCTGACCTTCATGAGGGGTTTTGGAGCCCAGAGATGGATGCTAAACCCCACGTCTAGGGCACATGAGATGATGGATGTTGCACTATGACAGTGGAGGACGTTGCCTTTGGAGGCATCTTGGCATGACTAGATGATGAGGCCCTCTTGTGAAAAGACATGACTTTTCAATGAAGTCTTTTCATGGCTAGGATTTCCCATATAAATATGGCTAGCCAACATTTCATTTTATCATCGCAACTTCTCTCACACATGTGAGACTGAGATGTGAAATTTTCGCTATTCTTGGGGTAAATGGTCTCTTTTACTCATGCACTAGCCTTGGAGGACAAGTTTTGGTATCTCTTTACTGATTTTGGGAGGAATTTTCTACAATTAGGGTTTGTCCTTGTCATTGTCTTGGTGAAGTAAGTAAATTTCTACAATTTTCATGTCATTAATGCTTTATTGTGAATTTACTTGTTCATATTGAAGATTTATTGTTTGGTTAAAACCCTAAGAGAGGAGCATAAGGTGCTTCCTCCTCTCACGAGGATAATTTCATCCATTAATTTGTGAAGTCCTACTTAGATTTAAGCTCCTAAAGCCCTAAAGTGCTAGCACTTTAGGAGTTTGATTCTAGACTCTTGTTGACATTATTAAAGAATCTAAGGAAGGAAGAGAAGTAGCTAGATCCCAAAAGTGCTTGCACTCTAGCAATTTCTTGTTTTGAAATCTAAGGCCCTAAAGTGCTAGCACCTTAGACATCAAGCTCCATCCATTAGACATTTCTATCATCATCTCTAATTACATTATATTGTTGTTGTAAAGACTCCATAAGCCCTGGAGGCACTAGTTTACTTTCTCTCTTGTGAAAGAAAGCGATCAAACAATCATCAATTCTTACTTTCTAAATCTTTTACTAACTTTTCCTGACTCTGACCTAAGCTAACTCGCTAAATTCATTGTGTTATGGCACAAGTTGTAGGTTGGAAAAAACCCAACCCAACCATGGAACAAGTGCTACAACTATGGGAATCCTACACCCAATGTCACCTTGATGTAGGTCCTGCACTTCAAGGATGACTAGGTTACTCTAGGGAGGCAATCCTGGTGACCCTAGGGGGATTGAGACAGAGATGGAAGGAAGTGGAAATGGAGTCCCTATAGGTCAAGTTTAAATGGAATGAAGGGTAGGGAGAGATGCCTTGTAAGTCAAGCAAAGGTTGCCCCACAAGTGTAGTTCTTTTTTCGGATGATTGTACCTGCCCAAGACACAAGAAAAACACACCTTGCAACAGTATATGTTAGTTAGATCAGAAAGTTAAGCTTGCTGTCCCTAATTTGCAGCAATAGATGACAGTATAAATCAGCAAGAAAAAGATACTATAAGCTGCTCAATAAGTGCTAAGAATCAAGTAGGAAAAGCAAGAGAAAAACTAGCAATTGACTAGCTAAACTCTAGGTGAAAGAACTAGTACTCTTAGCATAAAAGATAAGGCTGTTGTAAACACTTGTCTGCAGCAAATTGTATCAGCCTAATGGCTATACCATTCAATGTATTACAGCAAGAAAATCAGCCACTAGAATCCCCTCAAAATTTCACAGAAAGTGCGCTAGGACAAGTAGAGTAAGTGTGCAAAATTTGAGCCAAAACCAATGGTTGAATAAAGAGTTATTTGAGCAAGTATGTTAGGGTTTCTGCAGCCATAATGGCTGAAGATGAAAATTTATAACAGCATCAATAAGTAGCCCTTATATGAGGATGCCCTAGTAGCTGTGAGGTGCCCAAGGCACAAGGAAGACAATCCACTTTTGCAATAAGTAAAAAGACCGAAATTCACGTTTCCCAATGCAATAATTTTATACCTCCAATGCAACAAATCAATGACTAGTGCCTTTAATATTGGGTTAATGGAGTCTCCTCCTTGGGGGTGTAATCCCTTTTACTTCCCAAGGCAAGTTTCTCTAAGCTAGGGTTTAAGCTAAGAGGGTGTATGCCCTTATACTTCTCTTAGCAAACCCTAGATCAATGAGATGAAGTGAATAACAATGGTGAAAGCTATGGTGGGGGTGTATGCCCTTATACTTTCCACCTAGCTCCTAGCATAAAGCACTTGAACTTGAAATAAAGATAGCATAATAGTAGAAAACCATACCAAGATCAACAGAAATACCAAGACAAATCACCACAAGAACTAGAAATGCATCATCCAAAGCTAGTGCTAAGCCTTCTTCCACCAACCATTCATAAAATCAGCCATATACAAGTTCACAAGAGCTAAAATAGCCAAGGAGGCTGAAATTTCAGACCAAGTCCTCTTGTGAGACGAAAGTTGTGATTCAAAATGAGATCTTATGATCTCTATTTATACAAAAAACTAGCCAACATGGCTTGTCCACAAAATAAGAAGTAAAACACAAGATTAGGGATCAACAACCCTAATATTGCCCCCTTAACACAATAATATTAAACAATTCACTTAAAATTTCATCTTTTGCACAAATTAAACCCTAATCTAGGATGATGTCACCCCTTTAGGGCATGTTTTGCCACTTTGAGGAGGTCGTTGGTGTTGGAGAAGCATGGAAGGGCCTCCCAAGGCCATGTGTCAAGCATCTAAGTGATCTCATCATGGTAAAAACCCTCTTCTCTTCAAAACTTCCAAGTGCAAATGAGTGGCACTTCACCACCAAGCTCTAGCCCCCAATATCATGATGTCATGCTCAAAACTGGAACATTTTTCCCCTCCTGGGAAAATCGTTTGGCAAGCAATGGGTAGGCTAGGTCATCCAAGTCATCATCAAGGCCGTCCAAGTCAACCCTCTCTCATTTGGCATGCGGGCCCCTAGCATCCAACCTGTGGGCTTGTAGCCCCATGGAAGCCCAAGCTAGGCTTGTTATCCCAAAACTGTCCACCAGCTAGGTCCTGCAAAGACAAGTGAACACGCCCTCCAAGGATCTCAAGTCATAACATCATGATAAGTGGATCCAATCAATAAATAAGCCATCTAAGCATGTGCATCAAAGATTACTATATCAAAAAATTAATAGCTCAAAGACACTATGCGACTTGTCAGCTTAAGTATGGGAGGGCGAATGAGTTGTCCTATTGGGTAGGTCTTTCCCTAGGTCAAGGAGAGCCTCCAAGAGGTCCCTCTCTAATCCATGTAAAGTGTATGAGGTGGATGGGGTCAAGACTCAATGGGAAAAGGGCTCATGACATACTAGGGGTTGCAGTGTCTCATTCATGGGTGCCTTTGTAGAGGGTGTGTGGTACCTTCGTCCGCAATGCACTTTTTCCAAGCCCATCATTTGCCTTTTATCTTTCTTTCTTTATATTTTCTTTCATAATAGCACAAGGAGAGGTTGAAGGTCACTGCCCTAGCGTGGTGACCAGATGGTGGCAATGTCACCCACAAATGCCTAATGGAAATGAGAAATGGCTAGGTCATCTGATGATAGACATTGATGTATTGATAAATTCCATTGAATTATTTGCAAAACGTTGACCTCTTTGTCTACCATACTAACCCTAAAGAAAAGATGACGTCACCTCTAATAAGCTTGACGCAGCACTCCTATCTCATATGAGCATTTAATGATATTTGATGCATTGTGTTAATTCAAGGATTAATTATTTACATTGAATGCTATATCATTTCCAGTGTTTATTGAGAAGTAATATTATAAGTCATAATCATTATTGCAATCATTGAATTTGTCAATAATTAATGCTATATGTGCTCATATCTAATATTGATAGTCATTGATTAAATGAAGTATTAACCACTGTTGCATGTATTAGTGTTATGGTTGCCTTGTCTCGCAAACAGGTGCCTTCTCTGTGGTATGTCTTCTTTTTTACTATCTTCTTGGCGGTAATCTGTGGAAGGGAAAACTTACCTTTATCCTTTAAACCTTTGCCTTTCAAAACTCCAGATTGCCAGGGACGTCTCCCTTGGGTTTAGCCACCCTAAATAGAAAGAGCCCCCCATCAAGGTGACAGTGGGTGGGGAAGCTCCTGTTACGCCAGTTTGACCCTTACCTTTAAGCTACTTGACCTAAACCACAAACTGAGCGGTAACAGGTCCCATATCAGGATGTGAACTGTAATACCCTGTGAAGCATAATCCTGAAATATATCAACATCGTGAATCTCTTGCACATGAAACATGGCCTCAACCCAGAATGAGTCCATCCTCCAAGTCCATACCAAGACCAACTACATGTGTTGCTGCCATAGTGAGGTACTACAAGATCTCCATGAATCACCCTCAAGTGATGTGCTCTCCTCAACAATGAAGCTCAAGGGAAATTCAAACTAACTTTCCCCTGTAAGGGTTCACTTGCCTCCATCAGTAAATGAAATGCTCAACCCTGCAATCCCCGGTTCCCGTGCCAGTATCTGCCAAAGATCAACACGTGGGCGCTGCACTACCTTGATCATGACTATCTGCTCCTCGTATACATATTGGATCCCCCACTCCTGGAACCTCAAGATGGAATACCTGTGGAAACTAGACCTGTTGTCCAGAAGCTGCATCGGTAAAAGAACCTTTGTGGAAGTAGTATCTTCCCAACCATCTCCATTCTTGATCATGAGGAACAAAAGGGAGAAACTGTCTCGCTCCCTGGGACAAGCCCCTACAGGCCCACTCAAAACCAACCCACAGTGAAGTATGTGGCTCTCTGGCACAACCTGGGTCATCATAACGCGAAACAACCTACCAACAAAATGGACTGTCGGATCCCATGGAAAACTTGGAAGTTTATCACTTCCCATCCCCACTAATTGCTCCTGTGTCATACTGATCACTGTCGGAAGCCCTTCGTGCACATCCCTATGAGAATCTGTATCTGTGTCGCCCTCCAAGATATCAGCTATTCCACGGCCTAGAATGCTCACCATCACGCGCAACTTCTCAACTGTCTGCCTATAATGATCCATCCCTATCTTGTTGTATACTGAACAAGCACTCATGTCAGGTGGTCTCAGCCTAACAAATCTCCATGTCCTTTGCCACGGTCTATCTCCCCTCTTGCTGCTGTCAATGATGAAGGTGTCGAAAAAGGCTAACAGAAACATCTATAGCTGATTGTAGTACTGGAAGGTATCATATGCTTTGGTCAATCCCAAGGATTCAACCAAAAGCTCGTCCATCGGTACCCATGGTACATACTCGCCTGTAATCATCACTAAATCCCAATCATCATCACCCCTATGGTTGTTGCTATTGTGAAGGTGATCTCCTAGTACTATGTGCTTCTACAAAGGAGAGACATCTCCATGCTCTACTAAGTATGTCTCCTCCCTGTAAGCTAATACACCCCTCTGAATCCCATTGTACATCTCTACATGTCTCTGTGAGCTATCACTCACCACTGTATGCTCTTGCATACTCATGTAATCTCCTGTATACTCCTGCCGCATCATGGATCCTGAGTGTACTACTGGATCAACCTCTACAAGAAGGTCAACCACTCCCGTGACACAAATGGAAGTGTCCTCAAAACTACCCCTGGCTCTGGAGTCCCCATGCATATGTGAGTGCTCGACTGTCTCAAAGATCCTCGTGGAGGGTAGCTCATGCACCTCCGAATTATAACTCTCCATACTCATCAGTGATCCTGGGTACTCCTCATGCTCCTCCATCAACTGGTGCTTCTCTGCCAAGCCACCAACATCCCCTACCAATGTGATTGAAGGATATATCTGACTCTCCACTAAGATAGATGTAGTGGATCTTTGTCTGATCTCCTCAAGAAGCTCCTCTGAACTGGACTCTAATTATTGAAGGGTTGTCTGTGTGCCTCTCAAGAATCCTTGAGTGCTCTCCAACTCATGAGTGAGTTTGTCCACCTCCAACTCTTGCTCCCTCAGGGCCCTGTGATACATCTCGCCAACCCCCAATAGATAGTCTTTGTCCATCAACAACTGCTGGTAGTCGGTCCTCATCATAGACACTCTCTCCCTGAGAGAATGAAATTCATCTATGGTGAATCCCCCATCTGAACTATTATGTGCCATCGATGCCCTCCAACAACAATCAACCACCAATGCATGTGTCATCAATGCGCCTAGTTGTTTCCATGATCATGTCCTCACTGACTCTCAACTGTCCTGCCAAGTACTGTGACTCTTGATCACATTCATGCTGAGGTGCTACCTCATGTCCCTCACTACTAGTGTCAACACTGGAATCCCCAACAACACTCTCTGCAAAAGATAAAGAACTGAACTGCCCCCTATTCACTGTGCTACTGGGTCCTCCAGTAAGCGACTGCACATCATCACCAACGACTAGCTCTCTTTGAATCATACTGTATCCTCCTGTGCACTCATCCTTCTACTATCATCTACGCCTGGATCCCATAAAGATGTGTCCAGACACATGCTAGGGTCATTCTGACCACTAAGGGGTACATCCCCATCACTACCGACCAATCTTGGAAGTAAGTGTCCCATCAGACTGTCAATCTCCACAATCTGACCAAATAATGGAGTCTCCAAAAGAGATGACCCACTCTCCTGATAGGTAGGTGTAAGATCAACTGTCTCCAAGTGATGTCCCTCATGAAGGTCCATCTGCCCTGGTGTGCAATCCATGCGCAGGGATCCACTACTATATCACTAATGCCACTGATATCCTCCCGTGTCATGGCTATCATAGGTATCTGAGAAGGTACCAACTGTGTCACAGTCACCATAGGAACCTCATCATGTCTAGGTGCTAACACGTGTGGATTTCTACTAGTGTCACCACTCTACTGAAGTGTAAGGTCATCAACACTATGTGATATGACTGCTAAAGCACAGGTGCCATCAACCTGTCCATCCAACTGTCACTCTAAAGCGCAAGGGTCACTATCCTCCCCAAGCGTGCAAGAGTCACTAGCCTCTACAAGAGTGAAAGAGTCACTAGTGTCATCAGACTGCTCCAAATAAGCATCTATCGTTGTTTCCTCATACACCTCCTCATCTTCACTGTCGTAGTGCACCTCAATAATGTGTTTCTTACCTCTACCCCTACATCTATGATCTGGTTCCCAAGGAACTTTGCAACTGTAGCAAAGTTGCCTACTCCTAATGGGTGTAGGGTTAATCTGTGCTTCCCTCCATCTAGCTGCTCTAGCTCTATTTTCCTCTGCTATGTTGACCCAATCTGTAACCTCATCTTTTCTCCACCTATGATTTTTTATGGATACAAACTGTTGGAATGTTAATTGAGCCCTAGTTCCCTCACTAAGAGCGTAATATTCCCTTTCACAGAATACAATCTCTCTAGCAAAGTCCAACATATCCATTTCTACTGTATTTTTGCATGCGCTAATCCCCATTGGCTAGGAGGATCAACACTCTGATACCACTGTAATATTCCCAAGCCAAGATGCCAAGAACATTGCATTTTTCATGTGTTTTTAACTGTTTTCTGGTTGTGCATTTCATCAAACACTTTGCTTATTTGGTCTTTTAGGTTGCACTAGGGTTTATACTGATGGTTGTTATGTATGTTTGCGGCAATAATCAACATAGATATAGTAATGGATCATACCTCAACAAAATGCAAGATCAATCAATACAAGAGATAACCCAAAACACCTCAAATCTGATATTATTCATAATAATGGTTGTCCTCATACAAAATGGGCAGATCTGGAATAAATATAAGATAGTAGAGTATCTGGCCACCAAAATACAATATAGAAGAAGATCTAGGCTTCCAAAAGCCTCTCTAATCTATAGACCAAAAACCCATATGAACCAACTCACAACCCAACTGAAATATGAATATCTCCCTAGCACAATGCGCCCCTCACTGGCTGAATCAAACCAAGAATTCGGCCTCCAAGAAATAAGTTGTCGAATCGCCTAAGAAAGGTGCCAAACTATAGATCGGGCCAAAGGAAACTTCCTGGTAAAGTCTCAGACCGAATGATGAAGATCTGACCCTCCAGAGAGCTGAATCATCAATTTGCAGTGCGCCCTCCTAGTTGTAGAAGACCAAGAATTCAGCATCCATGAAAATGGCCTCCAAACCCTCTAGAAATGATCCCAAACTGTAGATCGGGCCACTGGAAACCCTCTAGAAATGATCCCAAACTATAGATCAGACCATTGGAAACCCTCTAGTAAAGTATCGGGCTGAATGATGAAGATCTGACCAACCAAATGACTAGATCCTCAATCTATGGTGCACCCTCCTCTCTCTGAAATTGTGATGAGCTCCAATAAATAATACGGTAGAGAATCCTCCTCCGGGAAAGGATAGAATGGGCGCCCTAGGCCCTACAAAGAATACCCAGAAGTCTGTTTTCTCCAAATCCTCCTCCTATGCATGGAACAAACCCCTCTCCTCAAGATGGTGTGCCCTCCTACTGATAACCCTCCTGAAGTTGTGCCCTAGCTCTCTTTGAACCTGTGGATGATGTAGAACCCCTTTGAACCTGAGTAGATCTGATGTAGAATGGCGAGGGAGGAATCTTTCACCTCCGTGACCAAGCTTGGACCAGGTTGGGTGGGATCTTTCACCACCGAGTTGATCTCTAGGGTTTGTTAAGTCAAAACCCTCAAAACCCCCAAGTGCATGGGTTCACCAAGAAGCCAGATATCAAATGATAAACAACATGAATGAGAGAATAGAGGCCCTTCCTCTCTTTTATCCTTCCTGCTCACCTTGTCCCTCCAAAGTGACTTTTACTTTATTAATTATTAATTAATTAATTAACTATTTGACCTCTGAAAATCACCTTATCTCTCCTTGTGGCTTCCCTAGCCACTGAAAGTCACTTCTTATCATCCTATCCTGTAGTGTTGTTCCTCCCGATTCTAATGAGCTATTACATTAAGAGGTTCCTCCATGTATTATGCTCAATATGACCTCCTTGGTGAATTTAATTAACCTATAACCCAAAATAACTCAAAATCATGGAAATTGTTGGAATGCAACGAAACCAAAGCCAAGTTGTGCAGAATGGATCATAATGATGAAATAAGATGAGCGATGCAAGCCGGACCCCAAAATATCCCTCAATAGCTCCTGTACTCGCTATAATCTCCTTGGCTAGTATGGTCATCATAACGATCTGTTATACAATGATGTCCCAAAGTGGGGACATTACACAAGATGCCATTTCGGACATTTCGATTTCTTGGTAATGCCGTTTGGATTGACCAACGCACCTGCCACTTTTCAATCTTGCATGAACCACATCTTCAGAGGGCAGTTGAGGAAGTACCTTTTGGTATTCTTCGATGACATATTGATTTACAATAGGACGTGGGAATAACATCTGGCACATTTGGAGGAGGTCTTGGGCATTATGCAGGCACAATCATGATATGCCAAGGAGTCCAAATGTGAGTTTTGGATGAGAGAACTACTGTACTTGGGGCATGTTATCGCACGGTTTGTAGGAAAGGTTAAATAGCTTGAGTCAAAGGTAGAAACCGGCGTAACAGGAGCTTCCCCACCCACTGTCACCTCGATGGGGAGATCTTTCTATTTAGGAGGGCAAGTCCAAGGGAGACGTCCCTAA
>ML809307.1:72639-90660 GCA_009831015.1 Picea engelmannii | reverse complement strand
GGTCCATTTTGGGATACCACATACCATCATATCCGATCAATAAAACATTTTCCTCATCACATTTTGGTCGAGTCTTTGGTCACTATTGGACACCAAGCTCACTAAATCCACTACCTTCCACCCTCAAACCAATGGCCAAACAAAGGTCGTCAATCAGATGGTTGTGCACATCCTGCGCATGTATAACTCTAAGCATCTTCGTACATGGGATGAGAGTCTTCCCTATGTTCAACACAACTACAACATGTCTCTCCATAGCTCCACTGACCATAGCCCCTTTCAGGTGGGGTTGGGATTCCAACCCTTGGGTCCCATTGATGTTGCACTACCTCTTGCAACCACACAAACATATTCTTCCCATGTTCATTCCGAGGCCAACAAAGCCACCAAATTCATTGAGCAGATTCAACACATCCTCCAATAGGTCCAGGAGATTTTGTAGAAATCCAATGCTAACTACAAGCAACATCGTGATCAACACCAGGTATCGCACAAGTTTCAGGTGAGAGACAAGGTCTGGTTACATTTGCAGAAAGAACATCTTACAGGGCCCCATCGAAAACTCCATCCACTTCGCTATGGGCCTTACACTATCACCAAGGTTGTGGGTGACAATGATTTTAAGCTCAACACTCCCCCCTTCCTTGTCTTGCACCCAGTGTTCAATGTGGACCTCCTCCAGCCATATTTTCCACCATTATTGAACACCTCGGAGATCGTAGAACATTTGATACCAACAGAGCTCAACCCTAACTGCATGGAACAAGCATTCACTGATTAGATAGTGGACACACAGTTCAAGGGCACTCGCCAACAGAGAATCCAACATTATCGGGTTGTCGAGGCAAAGCAACTCCTGCACCAAGGCAAGTGGCTCACCCGGAGCCAAATTCAGCAGAAATTTCCTCACCTAATGGGGGAACTCAATACAATGGATACCATTTCTTCCTAAGGCGGGAGGATTGATCCAGGTGGATATTGGTGACCAGCCACCTATTCCAACTGGCTCCTCTTGATATATTTTTAGTTCAACACGTTCTTTTGTAATTCTTTGTAATTGTGGGTTATCCACTTATGGGCATGTCTGAATCCCTACACAACTTCCAGGTGGAGATTGGTGGTCGCCCACCTAATCCAACTAGCTTATTTTGGAAGTTTTCATGTCAGTACATCTTTCTGTACTTCTAGGGTCGTTTTAGCGCCCTAAACAGTGTTTTTTTGGCTTTCCACAGTCAAATTGTAGACGGAGTGTGAGTTTGACAATATAATGTGTAGTTCTCAAAAAGACCTTTCCAATGGGCTATCACGTGCCTAAAACGGAGGTCATATGCAAAAGTTACGACCTTGGGAAGTTGAGGTACCAACTTACCCATCAGGCCCCACATAACTTTTGGTGGTTCATCTCCCAAGGTTAGGTTTTTGGATGTCTAGGGTTTTGGAATTCACGAGTAATGATAAAAAGGCATCTGGAGCCTCATTGTAATCATTATACTCAGACGGATGTGCGTAACAACCACATCTCTTCTCAGAGATATCTACCACCATTCAAGCAAGTTGTTTTAAGTTCTGTAGTTTTACAGTTTCAACCTATTTTATTTATTCAATAGAAGTTATTGTTCGGATATATGTTGTTGTTCTCCATATCTCTATGTTATTGTATTTAGTCTGTTATTCATTTAGTTCCGCTCATAAATCCGGATCACTTTGGTTTTGTAAAGAGATTAGATTCATATTTCATATTAAGAAGGTGATTGAATAGGAATTTATTCAAACATTTTGTACCCAATCTGATTCGCTACTATCTGATTGTTTTCACAATGCTTGAGGTTGGGATGGTGGAAGAACTGAACTTGAATGAACCCTAGAAACCCATGTACAATATGTAAAAGCCAAGATGACCCCAAAAATGAGGAGAACAAGAGCAATAACCACAAGGATCAACCCTTTGAAATGTTGCATTTCTTGGTTTTTTGGCGTGGAGACTTTGTTTTTATAATGTTGTTGCTAAAAAGACAATAATTAAATCACCAAAAACCCAAATTGAAACCCATCATACAAAACCCATGTTTTGAGCTGCAACTTGTACATCATATTTAGATCCAGTGTAACACAAAAAGAATGGATGGAGAAAATGATCATATTGTCCAATTATCAATGTCTATTGTCAAAACTAAAGATACATGCTCATAATACCCCCAAAATCTTCCAAGAACATCATTGAAATTTGTCCAAAACATCTCTTAAATCTGTTGAGAATGTCCCTAAAATATGCCCAAATTGTCTTGGGGACGACCAACAAGTCTCCAAGTCCCCGATGAAGTCCCCAACAATTTGGGGATGTTTCCTAGAGCTCCCCAAGTCACAAAACACCAATACAACAGGTACAAGGTTTTTTTGGGAAGGGGGGTTGATTCCCCATGCACCATAGCTTTGGATTAAAGAAGCATGATGTATATGTATTTCGACCTAATTTACTTCATTACTAAATATCAAACAAATGCAAACCTAACTAAATAGATAATAACAAAATAATATACATAAAAAAAAATATGATACTCATTAATGAATACATAATAATAACAAAGTTATATAGTTATAGATGACTAAATATATAATAAAAAAGTTAAATATATGAAGACATAATAACAAAGTTATATAGCTATAGCTTATGACTAAATATATAATAAAAAAGTTAAATATATATAAAAAAAATCCGATGCGAAGCAATGAGTACATAATAACAAAATATATTTAGAAAAGATATTAGACAAACAATGAATACATAATAACAAAATATATTTAGAAAAGATACTAGACAAGATTTAAGATTAGTTTCATAAATATAAGTAAATATATAATAAAAAAGTTAAATATATATTAGATATGATATCCAACAATGAATACATAATAACAAAAGTAATATATTTAGAAAAGATATGAGATAAATTTTAAGCATTAGTTTTATAAATATAAATAAAATTTTAATGTTTTACGCGGTATAAAATATGTTATGTTTGGACTTGTGACCTCTTAAGAGGAAACACATGTTCTTAACTATTAGGCCCACTAAGGCTTTATATGTGTGTTTAGGTTTTAAGATTATGTATGGGTTGAAAGTTAGATGTTGTGGATTATATATGATTTAATTATAGATCATTTTAATGATAAATTAGTTATGGAGTTTTAGTGATTTATTGAAAATTAAATAAAAATTGAAATTGTTATTTTGTGTGTAGGTTTTGACAGTTAGTTATAATGTTGTTTAAGTTTTTGGATTTAAGAATTGAATTTGTGATTTTAGGTTTTGTAGATTTTGATAGTTAGTCATAATGGTGTTTGAGTTTTGTGGGATTTAAGAATTAAAATTGTCATTTTAATCAAAAGTGTATAAGTTTTGACAATTAGTTATAATGTTTTTTTAATTTTTTTGGAGATAAACTGTTTATAAAATTTTGAAACTTCTAATATTTTAAATGAACACTCCATCCATTATTAGAAACAAATTACTCCCTTACAAACCACCAATAAATTATTAAATATAATGAAATTTTAATAATATACAATAATATAACTACACAAATTTATTTAAAATACTATTAACAAACAACCTTGCAAATAAATTCAAAATTTTATTTTTAATTAAATAAATAGAGAAAAAAACACAACAAAACAATTACAATTACATCTATTAACTCTGAAGTAATTAATCTACTTTTTTATTAAAATAATATTAACAAACAACATTGTAAATAAATCCAAAACTTTTTTATCTAATAAACATATTTTATTAAAATAATATTAACAAACAACATTGTAAATAAATCCAAAACTTTTTTATCTAATAAACATATAAATAAAATGAGAGGAAAAACACACCAAAGCAATTACAATGACATGTATTGAACTCATTAATCTACATATCTGATTCTGATTTAATTTACAAAGCAAATCTACATATCTGATTCTGATTTAATTATAAAAAAAAAACATCTATTTACTCTGAATTAATTAATCTACATATATGATTTACTGATCTAGAATAAATAAACTAAAAAACTATCTCCATTAACGGATGGGAATAATAACACACCAAAGCAATTACATCGGTTGGCTCTGATTTAATTAATTTACATATATGAACTAATTTACAAATTTGATACGGATCTAAAATTTCTTTGTACAGAGTTAATAATATCCTAGAGAAAAGAAAGGAGACGGAGACTGAGAATGAAGAAATGTAACCTACCTGTTGACAGAGTCAGTTGGAGTCTTGGGCTTCTGCGTCGGATGTACATTTGTCCGTTCAAAACCCTGTCCGGTTTGATCACCTCGGTTTGGATTGGATTCTCGAATGAATGAACTGGTCACCTTTACTGTTCATTAAATCAGGGCATTAGTATGTTATTCTAAATAGGACATATTGTTAAATATATTGTACCCTCAACAGTATAACTGTACACTGCCAGCTGTACTGGACAGTTGTACTTTCTATTTCTGTCTTGCTCGAGCATATATAAGCTCAGCTATTTCCTATTGTTTGTGCGCTTCAGTTCTGTTCTGTACTTCTTCATACATTTGAATATACTATTCTTTTCTCTCTGCATTTCTCTGTCCTTCACAATTTATCACATATTCCTTAATTACATTTTTTCTTCCGAACATGTTCTTTAAGGTACAGATCAAAATTGTTTCATGGAATCGATTTTGATCGTATATGATTTCAATTCATAAAAAATTGAGACAATTCAGTAAAGATCAAACCGGTCTTGTACTCTCGATTCTTCTACTACATTGCATAATCTAGCATTCTCAGGCCCATTTCCATTGCATGAGGAAGATTGGGCAGAGTGATCATGTTGAGAACATATATATATAGCTTTCTCTCGTTTCTTGATCTGTCAGTTATATATTTTGGTCGCTCAAAATCCATACTACTACATGCAGATTTGGAAAATTGTATTTAGAGCTGTTAGGGTCTTTTTGGTTTTCTTCCCTCCTTTGGCCAAATTTGATACACCCAATAGATGTATCATCTTCGATATTTATTTGGGGCCAGCATGAAGAGATGGACGTGTGCTCTCCCATGCCTGCACTCTGGTGATCTCATCACCATGGCAGCTTCCGTCCAGCAATGATAACAGAGATGTTGTTCCCAACGCCGCCAGCCAGAACCAAATAACTCCTCCGTTTCTTCCACCTGCGAGATTTAACAATTAACATCAGATATCTCATCCCATCAAATTTTACCCATCAATGGACAATTCACACTAATTAATTAATGCATCAAACCAAAACCTGCAAATCAGAACATGGAAGAAAGGAAAGCAAATAATGAATGCATGGTAACAAACAAACAGATCACATTGATCAATTCCGATCTTATTATCTCACCGTAACTCATCATGTGCTGCAACTCTAACTGCAAATGCCGGTCTCCTCCTGTGCTTTCTCCCCTCACACGCATAACAAAACGCACATACAAACATAAACATTCATACAAATCAAAACAAAACAAAAAACAAGCACAGACAAGGAGCGCTCCACACAACACACAGAGAGCAGAGAGACACACTGACATCACTGCACTGACATTCATATTCACACAACAAACACAGACGAACTCCACACCACACAACATTACCACTACACAAAGAAAGAGCGATGAAATGATGAAACAATGTAAAAATCCAAACACCACAATGAACGTTTTATCTCCATGATCAACCAACATGAGTTGAAGCAACGGTTTCATGGGATTTCTAGAGACTGCACCCTCGGATTTTCCTCGGATAACCACAAAACCCGGTTGAATGCTTTTTGTGAGATTTTTCGGCTATGCATGTCAAAATCAAATTATCTGTTTTTGTTTAGACACATAGGACGCCGGAAGTTGGAACTCCTGGGGTTTTGCTCGAGGCTTAATGATATTGAAAGAGTTAGGGATCTAACTCACGATCGAAACAACACACATGGCCTTCAGATTTCATTTCCGAATATCTGCAGCTTTACATCTAATCATTCATTTTATTATATGATCAAATGATACATGATGTTGATAGTGACGTCTCACTGACATCCACTCACCAGCGTGCTTTTTCACCTCCATGAAGCCGCCGTTGATAGTGACGTCTAACTAATACCGGCTGAGTACTCACCGTGCTTTCGTCGAAAATCAGAAAAGCTAACAAATTAAAGGAACACCGGCTTAGCATTGGCGGTGCTATCCTCAGAAAAGAAAACAAATTAAAGGAAACCCAAGTTATTTTTTAAAATGAATATTTTACCGAAAATTAATAATAATCTTTGAAAACATCCTTGCTTGGTCTCATATAATTGCTCTTTGCTAGGAATGGTGATATAACCTCGTCTGGGTAGAATAGGCATTGTAACCTTGAGGCACTCATAGGATAGGGAGGGAGAGCTTTAAGTGGCACTCCAAAAACGTCGTAGGTCCATAAGCGCCTTTAGGTAGGTCATCGGGGAAAGGGAGAGACTACAACACGAAAAGCCACATCAAGAAATGCTTACATTGCCCCTTATCACCAACATGAGAGGCCCTGCCACATCATAGGACATACAAACACTACACACTCTTTATTGCCCTAGCAAAGAGGCCTAATTATTCACTTGCAATGCCTAGTTTGTTGAAGTTTATTTTAGGTTTGTAAATATTGCAATTGCTCGCTGGTGATTAGTGTGAATGATGGTTTTTTTGCCCATCAGATAGTGCTACTTTTTAATAGCTTGAACAAGGGCATAGAGTTCCTTATCATATGTAGGGTAGTTCAGAACTCTCCTATGAAACATCTCAGAATGATAGCATATTGGCTTACCTCCCTGCATTAAGACCACTCCCATAACATATCCATTCACATATGTTTCCGATTTGAAGGGCTTATGCAAGTTAGGCAATACAAGTGTTGATGCTTGACTGATATTTTGCTTCAGCTCATCAAAATCTTTCTGTTGATTATTTCCCCATTGGAAACTCTTACCACCAAATGTTATGGCACGGAGTGGAATAGCTACCGCTGAAAAGGATGCTATGAACTTACATAGGTATTGTGTTGCCCCAACAAAGCTCCCAACTTTAGTGACATTTGTAGGAATTGGCCACTTGATGATGACCTCCATATTCACGGGATCTATCTTGAGTTCCCCTCCACTAATCACATACCCCAAATACATTAATGAATGTTGAGCTAAACTCACATTTCTTGAAGTTAACCAACAACGAATGCTTTTTCAGATTTGCTAACACCTGCATAAGACGTGAAATTTGCTCTTCCCAAGTAGAGCTATAAACCAATATGTCATCCAAATACACTATTTCAAATGAATCTAAATAGGGTCACAATACATCATTCACCAATTGCATAAATGTCGCTAGTGCATTATGTAAACCAAAAGGCATGACCAATCATTCATACAAACCTTACCTTGTCTTGAACGCAATCTTCTAGGTGTATTCTTCTTTAACACATACCTAGTGGTATCCCAATTTTAGATCCAACTTGGTGAAATACTTGGCACGCTGCAACTAGGCTAACAAATCATCAATCCTAGGTAGAAGGTACTAATTATTGAGTGTCATATTGTTTAATTTTCTATAGTCAATACACATTCACCAAGTCCCATCCTTCTTGGGTACTATGATGATAGGTGACCCAACTTCCGACCCAAGCTTGTTGACTAAATTGTCTACTATGAGGTTGGTATGTAAACTATAATCAAATAGAGCATCTACCTTGGCCTTTTTGACATAGATCTTATTGTGGAAGAGTGTTGCCATCTCCTTCTCTTCCTTGTGATGAAGGCTACTCAGATTCACCTTCTTCTGCATTGAAGTGCATACAAGCTTCTCATCCACATTCGAGTTTCTCACTACTTGGTTGCATAAATCCATGCATAGCAGGGTTTTGTTCTTGGCATCCTTCTTATGGTTCTATGGATTCATCTATAAATGTAGCTTCCAACACTTATCTTCAGTATGACCATCTACATTGCAATTATTGTAGTAGTTGTTTAGAGCCCACTGATGTGCAATGGTTTTCGTCTTCTTGTATTTTTCTTTCCACTTCTTCTTCCCCTCCTAGGAATCATCTTGGTGGGATTTATGTTTAAAACCACCTGGTTGTCATTTCTTATGGCCTATGTTCTCTAGGTATTGTGCTTGCACACAAACCTCATCAACGGTCATGAGTTTGAAGAGTGTCACTTGCTTTCACAAATGATCGTGTAGACCCCCTAGACACTTGAGGAGTATGTTTGGGTTCTTGAGAGAGATAACCAACATGATCGTCATCGTACTGAGTTCAGCAGTGTACTCTTGTACACTCTACCCCTACCTCTACCTAAAGTGATGCCAACAGATCTACCGGTCCTCTACATACCCAATATGGTAGAACTAGAACTTGATGAGGGTTTAAAATCCTCCCACTTAGTTATTGATGGACCACCCTCCAACCTAAGTGTCTATGTGTGGCTTTCCCACCAGGCTAGTGCATGGCCCTCTAGTTTTATTCAGGTAAATGAAACCTTATGTTCTTCATCTATATTATGGATGTTGAAATATACTTCTAATTGTTGCAACCAATGGTTCAACTTAACAACATCGATCTCATCTTGATAAGGCTTGATGTCCACTTTGGATTCCCTTTCGAATAGAGTCTGTGAAGTAGTGATGGCACTAGAACTTGGTTTCTCTTTCTCAAGCTCTTTTTTCAACTTCTTTTATGGGTCTTCACTATCTCCCAAATTCTCATTCGATCCAACTTCTAAGTTAGAGCCAACAACCTCCCCAAAAGGTGAAAAATCGTTCGCTAGAGATTCCATGACAAGGGCCATGTTGCAAGAGATATTAACGACTTGCTCTTCTAGCCTTGCAAATCTCTCTTTTGTTGCCTCTCGAGGGTTGTTATGAACAAACTCATCTTCCATGGCTAGGGTTCTACAACTTCCTTTTTAAGCCAGTTCTTGGATCCTACAACTTTCCACAAATACCCCAAAGAAACCTGGCTTTGATACCAATGTGGTCTGTGAACTGTCGTGGATGTTCCATTGGAACAATTCATCACCACAAATCTTGTATTAAACTAAAATATTTTGTTATGTAGGTTTATTTCCTTGGATCTTAGATTTATTAGCACTAGCTTATTGCTCAAATTTATGAAAGTAATTGAGATACGAAAATGAAAGATCAAAAAGAGAACATATCGTCCACACAAATGTACACAAGATGTATCCTACGAAACCCAAAATGGGAGAAAACCCAGCTTGAAGGTGAGGCATATGCTCCGCTTTCTTTTCTTTCTAGTTATGAAAATGGAAATACAAGGAAAGAGTCACTCACTATGGAGTTTCCTTTGACATTGTGACTTGAATGGATGCTATAGAATCTCCTACCTCCTCTGTTATGCTCTGGTCAACTATGAAACGATTAGAATGCTAAAGATTGAAACCCTTTTTCCTCCTAGCGTCATGGTATTTAACATAGCTTGATAGCCACCTAGTGTTAGGGTTTTTTTCATGTCTCAATCCTTAATTAGTGTTATGTTTTGTACCTTCTAGAATCTTCTTGAAAGTCCACATATGGCTATCCCCACATGCGTGACTAATGGGGGCTAATGTGGCACCCACTCGATACCATGGCGGTCCACAAGGTAGGTCAACTTGCGAGAGACATAACTTCTGCATATGAGCTCCAATTGAGATGATTTTCACTTCGTTGGAAAGGTCTTTGTGTGTAGAACAATGTCAAAGGGATATAAGCTATGTTTGCAAAAATTTTACCCAAAAAATGTCATTTGATACCTCAAAATGGCTCTGGAAGGTTTTGGACCCCAAATCTCCAAAGTGGGACCTGGCACTAAAATGGGTCCTGCAATCAAATTCCTCCAGTATTTTCACCCAAAAAATACCAATATAGATGGAAAATTATATAACGATCCAATCCAAATCAATATTATCCTTCCATATATAAGATCTTTTAAGCTATTTTAATTATCCTTCATTTGAGTCCAAAAATATCACTTATACAATAACAAATATTTGCATGCAGATTTTACACCACTTTCCTTGACAATTTTTGGAGGTAGTAATAGGTATCACATTTCATTAAATAAAAAGGTTTGAAGTTATAAAAACTACTTTAAAGTGCATGACACAACTATTATCGAAGTTGTAACTAATGCAACTAGTGTAATAAAAAATGACCCCATTAATCTGCTTATGTGGTAGATAATACATTACCTTAATATGTCTATGAAATGTTGTCCATCTCTTTCACCTTTATTAGTCCCTGGACTATTAGTAATCGATTTTCACTTTTCTTATTAACTTGGCACATAAACCAATGAATTATGATTGTTTTAACCAAATTTTTTCAAATATCATACAATTTAGTTTATAACGTAACCTAAGTTTTCACTTGGACGTCTTATTTGGCCTCTTCTTGAAGCACAAGGAGAAGATATCTTAGTCTATCTTGGTTTAAAGCATAGATTTTCATCCTCATTTTCCCCACGTTAATTAATGTTAGAATTGAGTCTAGCATTACTTCTTAACATTAAATGTTTGAGCATAGTCCATAGTGCATAGAGCATTTGCTATTGATGTGATCGTCTGCCACGTACACCACCATGCAAACCTACCTACACGAGCCTTCTCTTGCTCATTCCTCTTAGTCACCTGCATTATCCCATACCTTTTCTTTACCTACTCAGCCATATACACAGAGCGCAGACTATGTCCTCTCCAATCTCCCCATGAAATCTATGCAGCAGTCAACCACATCTGGTATCTATCCTTCCTAGCTAAGACCTGATGCATGTTGAATCGCTCGCCTTTCTTTCTACCTGACACCTGAACTAGAGATTTGACGGTTCTCTGCTTTGCTTATCTGGGTATCGGATATATTCCATGGCTCATGCATGTTGCGATGCAAGGGAGATCAACTACGCACCTTCACTATTGATCGATCCAACTAGCCAGTAAGTAATATTTTGCAAAATTCATGCTCTATGTAAGTTCAGAATATTGTTTAGAGGATGTAAGTAATATTTTGCAAAAAATGATATCTGAAGTGAACTTTGTTGTTTGTTTGGTATTTGACTCAAGAGAAAGATTGTTGATGCTTGAATCTGTCATGACCGAAACAACAACCTCACAAGGATATGAATCATCCTGCATTTTTAATGAGGTGGTACTTCTCTTGGGATAAAAGATATATCAGTGATATCTTGGATTAGGAGAATGATTAGGAAGAAAACCCTAGGTCGTTATTGTGAAATCTTATGAAATGATATGGTTCTTCAATAACCTAATCTGATCTTTGTATGCAACAAGAATTCTTTAAACATTCTGAAAAGATTGAAGGAGAGCCTCAACATCATAATTTTTTTATGATCAAAATCACATACACAATCTTCTCAATCACATATAAATACATCCATGTCTTCTTCACGAAAATTAAGAGAGAATATTTGATCATCTCAAAGAATTTTAAAAGAGTATTGCTATCAAGATCAAAAGAGAATTTGATACATCAATCCCAAATACCTCATACTTAAAACTCAAAGTTACAAGATACAATCGAAATCAACCTCGAAGTGATTCTTTGTGGAGTTTTATTCATGAAATATGTTCTTCATTACAAAAGCTTTGACAGTCATGTATATGGCTGTAAATACTCCATGATCATACAAGAAAAAGACTTTGGAAGAATACAAGAAGAACACTCAAGAACTCAACCTTATGCACAATTCAGAGACTCAAGCATAAAGCTATGAGAAATGGTTAGAAGAATGGAAAGAGTGGAGAAGATGGAGATCTCTTTTCTTTGATCAGAATCTTGGATGTGTATTCATGGCTACAACTTTTTCTTCCTTCGATCTTCTACCCTGCCCCTCTGATAATTCTGATTCTTGGAACCTTTGATGAAGACTCTCTTCTCTTTTTAAGATGAGATTTTCTAACTACTTGAGTAGTTAGGGTTTCTCTCTTCTAGAAATTCTCGTACAAGTTTCTTCTTGACACATTCCCTTTAATTAATGCATTATTAAGTCCTCATTAATGAAATTATATCATCATTATATACATATCTAAAATGGGTCCCTTTTCTTTTTTAATAAAAGTTTATAAATAAACTTTTATTTTCACAATTTAATTAATTTCTCATTTAAAATAGGAGGATTGTGTTTTAATTTTCTGGGAATCATAATCAACTTTTTGGCCATGGAAATCACTTTTTATGTGATCTTCATTGTCTTAGATTTCCAACAATATAAAGTTTGTGAAAATCCATCGCCCGGATATCAAGATATGAGCTCATGAAGTTGAGTTGTCATGTAGGCCCATTAAAAATGAAGTTGATTGATATTTTTATTTTGGGGGAAAATGTAGCAACCTTTAGTCTTTGAAACATGTACTATCATCTTCTACGTTGAAATAAATTTCCAACGGTATAAAGTTTGCGTGATTCTGAAACCCGGAGATGAAGTTATGGCCTTCAGAAGATTAACACTCAGTCATCGTTGATCAAAATTCATGGGCAAATTTGGGCCCTTGGATTAAATTCCGTCCTTCTTTAAGGAAATTCAACTTGTGCCAAGTCATTGATGAGTCAACCATTAGTATATTTCCACGTGTCTCCAATGATGATATGCCACATGTCTTCCATTAATTGGCTGCCATGTGGCATGATATCATAGGTTAATGAAATTACCATGTCATCCATTAACCAGTTGCCATGTGGCACCACTCTCTGATCTCTGTGTGGTGGAAGGTAAGCATTACAGAACTAACATATCAGATATAAGAATTAGGGGTAGGGAAAGTTGGCGTGGGAGGAAGCATTAGGGGTAGGGAGAGCTAGCATGGGAGGAAGCATTAGGGGTAGGGGCAGCAAGATGTTTCTTTCCATGGCATTACGGACGGGGTATAGGGATTTGAATACGTATCTTTCCAATGATGAGGGGATGCGGGCAATGCATATAGTTCCACTGCATGAGGGTTTTAGGGGAATGCTTCTTGTTCCATTCAATGCATGGGGGTAGGGATATCAACTGACTGATTCTTATTCTTAGTTCCTTGGATATCCTCTTTCCCCATAATTCTTAAGATGCAATTCCAAATACATGAGACAGGAGCCCCCTTCCTATTCCATCTCCTTAGCCACCCGTTCAGTATCCCTTCCTATCCCAGCCTGCTAGCCTATTGTTCCTACATTCTACAATGTTCCAATAATCTTATAACATCTGCATATGTTGGGCTTGTAGACGCATAAGCAAGAGACAATGAATAGGAAATGGAAAAGATAATCTCATTATCTCATCTCCTTTGATCAATCCACATGCAGACGTTTTGAATTCAGACAACTTCATCATTTCATTCACCCCGGGTACTCGACCGCGACAGAAAGAATCCTGTTGGGATAACATGCATATTCCGATCCGAATCGACCGCCCAATCCCAACTTACATTCAGTCTCAGTCCCTTTCATAGTGCCAAGAAATAAATAGTATTCATAGTGCCACTCAAGGAGCTGCAAAATGAATGTATAAATTCACTGTAGAGCTTCCTGGGGTGCTAGTACCTATACCCTTGCTTCTGTATGCCTAAGCTACTGGTTCTTAAGCTGCTATAGGTAGTTCTGGGTCCACCTCTGCTACCGTTGCTTTTCCTGCTTGCTATCGATCTAACCGAAGGTATGCTTGCTTTGATTCTAGTGGCTATGTTGTTGGATCTCTAACTGCTCGTGCTATAAGCTATGCTGCGTATGGATATGGCCCAGATCTGGATCTTCGACTGGTTATTCTTGATGCCAAAGTGTCATGATATTATTGGATGTCAAATGTAATAATCTGTTTGGTTATGAATTACATATTATAAAAAGTTATAATTTAAATATTAGAAAAAGTTAAGGTATAATGTTTTAAAGGAGAGGGAATGAGAGTGTAAGGAAAAAGGGAAAAGTGGGTAGTTAGGGGGAGGGAAAAATATAGGTCACGGAGATTATGGGGGGAGTGAAATGTAGGGAGTGGGGAAGGGTGAGCGGGTTGGGAAGTGAGGGAAGGGAGTGAGTTGAGTTATGGTGAGTCTGATCGACCACCATAACTCAAAATATGATTAAGTATGGGATGGGTGGATAAGGGGAAGGGTTGGAGTAATGAGTGGGTGGAGCGAAGTATTGAGTTGGTGGGTATGAGGGAGTGAGAAATGAAGGGGAGGTGAGTGAGTCCATCCCCGTGAGGAGTAGTTTAAAAAAAAGGTCTAAGTATGAGATAAGGGAAAAAAGGGGAGTGAGGAAGGTGAGGGGGAGTGTGGGGATATTTAAAAAAAAAAAAATTAAGTGTGGGATAATGAGAATATAAAGTGAGAGGAATGGAGAGGTAGGAAGTGAGTCTGTCAACCCGACAAGAAATAAACTCAATGAGATTGTGAAATGAAACTAGTATGTAAATAAGATAAAATTATGGAAACAAGAGAAGAGTATGAGTCTTAGGCCTGAGAAAATGTGGATATGTTTATGAATAATTAGTCTTATTTCACATGAAAAGGGTGCTATTTTCTGCTTAAACTTTAAACCTAGATATCTTGAGCATAAAAACTCGGATTTCCGATCCAAAAAATGCGTGGTGAAGCTGAGAATGGGGGCTATACAATGAACTTATAATAGTTCAAAATTTTTCATCTTTCGATATCATTTTTTTTAGTAATCCAAGAGCGGGAAAATATAGTTGACCAAATTTTGGTCAACAAAGACTTACCAGATTGTAGTTGGGATTGTGATGTATGCGGTGCCCAATATTGGTTGCAGTGTTCCTGGGTGGCACTGTGCTTCCCTGAACTTGGGTGTATCTTCCAAGAACATGAATTCCAAGATGTGTCTCACATGAATCTCAATTGGCTAGTCATGGACTCACCAACTCCATCCACCGAGCGCACTGTCGATTTAGATTGCAGTTGGGATTGTGATGTATGTGGCGGTGCATCTCTTGGGTGGTGTTGTGCTTTCCTCTTTTTCTGCGAGGTACATGAATTCCAATCTGTGTCGTACACTCCTACCTCGACCCGTTTATGCCATTTTTGATAAATATTAAAGAGAATAAAAGAGAATTTTGGAGTAATCACACAAAGAATAGATACATTCCATACACAAATTTAGATCGAAATTCTAACCGACAAGTATACTTAACACCTAAAATTTAATTGTAGACTTTAAAAACTTAATAGATAAATTTTGTTCGAGATAGACTAGCAAAGTAATCCATGACACTTGTAGCGTATATTAAGTCAGAATTTGATGAAGTTGTCTAAAGGTCTCTAGTCAATTTCGAGATGCAACCGATAAATTATCGCCCCAAACTTTAGTTTTGTCACTCATACATGATTTGTTCTATTGCTAATCTAGAAATTTAAGACTTTGTAGAGGCATGACTTTTCTATTGTTGATCCATAAATTTAAGTGTCTATACAGGGACAACTTTCTAAATTTTATTCTATGCTTTGTCTTTAGTTTTATGTGTGGACAGTTTTTAAGTTTTAAAAGCAAATGAGTCTTGCTTATGGATCCCATCAAACAAGCTCTCAATTGTATCTTGAGCTATTTTCGTGATCCATAGGATCTTTTAATGGCTTATGGTTGAGTTTTAATTTTGCATGCGTTATTTAACCATTTGCGAAAACTTAGTGAAAGAATGAGGAAAAAAGAGGGATTATAATAGCCATATACACATATGCAGATCTGAAATGAAATAATAGACAGCAAACCATAACACGCAGATTGATAATGGAGTTCGACACAACTTTGCCTACGTCTCTGGGCCTTTGTCTCTGTGGGGAGGCTTTTTTATTTCTGTTCAAGAGCTCAAAAATACATTGCTGCAATGCCAAATGGCTACAAGACTGATCTAGTCATGTTCTTCCAGATCTCAAGAACCCTGCAAAGAAAACGACACGCAAAACGGACGTCTGAACCTCCCAGAAATGGTCCGACAGCGTCTCCTCCTCAAAAACTTCTCTGCATCAAAATGACTTTGGCTTGGCTTCTCTTTAGCATAAATCTGCTATGAATGCCTTCTCATGGTCTCAAACAGGCCTGTTTTATATAGCTTTGAAGTTGGTTACTCATCTCCAACTTCCTCCCAAAATTTAGGCTCCAAAAATACCCAATATCCCCCCAAAATGGAGAAAATCCATTAAAAATAGGCTTAATAACAAATAAAACCCAAAAATTAGGCATAAAACCCACTTTTGCAACAATAATATGGGCATTAAGCCCCCTTTGTCCAGTGCGCGCCCCCTTGGCAGGGTCATATGGGCCATGTGGTCGAGCGCTAGCCCAAAGGGATGTGTGTTGGCCCCCCTTTTCGCGCTAACTCCCGGTCGTTGGTGTTTGTATAGGGCCACGAGCCTAACTGTTGTAACCGCGCCCAACTGCTGGCTCCCGGTCCCATGGCAAACTATTATAACAGCGCAACCATAGGATCTTGGGCTAAAAATTTTAACCGCTCGCACTCTGTTGTAGGGATAGGGTCCGGGTCATATGGCGATGGTTGGCGCAAAAACCGTGGGCGAGTCCTATCCATAAACACCCGTAAGTCAAACCGCGCCTGTTTATATGGTGTGGTTGCGTGTAATGTATGTGGAACCGAGGGCTGGGGCTAAGCCCTGGCCCTTTCCCTCGCCAACCACACGTTAATACAAATTCAAATATATTTGTTTACATATAGCTTGTAAGAACCAATGGGCACCCGGGTGGTTAGCCCGGTCCTGCCAGTCCTCTGCCCGGTTAGGAGGTCGCCGGTTCGACTCCCGTGCACGCCATATGAATTTTACATATAACCTCAACCAATCACAGGGTGCCATGTGGCAGCCCACGACTGGGCCACATGGCACCTCTACAACCAACCACATCATGACACGTGTCAACTGTCGATTGGCCCATGTGCCTGCCATCGTATGTCTGCCATGTCAACCTGTACATCTGCCTTGTCAGCCTGCCACGTCAGTTATTGACGTCATCCATGCCACGTGTCACCTTTACAGTGGCGACACGTGTCACCTCCGGATTGGTCCAGCTGTCTACCCGTACGCCCAGATCTGTCTGCCACGTGTCACCTTTTGGAACTGCCACGTCAGTTGTACGGACCATACGGTCTGCACAGTCAGCATGACACGTGGACTGTACGGACTGTACAGTCATCCTTTTTTTTACATGTTTGGATTTTCGAACAGAACGCGATATCTTCTCCATATGGATCCCGTTTGACAAAGTAAATATATCGCTGAAATTAGGAAGACGAGACGGACGCAATGGCACTAGTTTCGTCGCATTCTGAACACTTTCATTTTTGAGCATTTTTCAAGCCCTGTCAGGCTTCTGGATCCGATTTCGGATCACACCTCCCCACTAAAAGACCTTTTGGTCCCCAAAAGGTTACTGACCAGTCAACAAGCTCGGAATAGGCCACCCAGCTTGCTCTCCGTCTCTGAACTCTGTCCTGTGCACCTGTCTCATCAAGATCAACTATAACACAACCATGACAACTGACAGTATATTATTAGCCATTTGAACCCTGTTACATCTTACTAAAGCCACTATCATCTATGTAGAAAACATTGCTAATGACAGCATCAAAAAGATGACTGCAAATGAACTGATATACTTGAGATATTTGCACGACATGAGCTTATCTTGAAGCAACTTATGATTGATTTTCCATTCAACAACCATGTCTTGTTCTTGCTTAAGATCAATTACTTCATTTGAAACAATTATTGGTTTGCTTGCTTGCATTGCCTTCTTTAACTGTTCCATTGTTTGAAGTGTTTTATTTGCTTTAACATGATGAGCATGAACCACATAATCATAACTTGCTTTAGTGAATTGATATTGATTCTTTGTCCTGTAGAAGATTGCCTTACGATCAAATAAGTATGGACTACCTAAAATCATTCCACATTCTCTTAACGACACAACATCACAAGTTACTTTGTCCACATACTTAGATGAAATTG
>ML809307.1:0-71398 GCA_009831015.1 Picea engelmannii | reverse complement strand
ATCACCCAAAACTGGTCGCTTCTGTTCCAAGTAATCTTCGTACAAGACTTTCACCATCTCCGACATAGCAAGGAATGTTTTCCGAAACTCTTTCTCATCTTGAGAAATCCCTTCTTCCGATGCCATCTTCTCGCTGTGAGAAGCTATTTTTCTCAATCCAATTAATGGATTCTCTGCAACAAGCTCGCCTTCACCACGCTGTAGCTTTTCCCTGGTTAACATACAAAACTCAAATCCAAACGTCAACTAGCTCTGATACCACTTGATCCGTAGGATCTTTTAATGACTTATGGTTGAGTTTTAATTTTGCATGCGTTATTTAACCATTTGAGAAAACTTAGTGAAAGAATGAGGAAAAAAGAGGGATTATAACATCCATATACACATATGCAGATCTGAAATGAAATAATAGACAACAAACCATAACACGCAGATTGATAACGGAGTTCCGCAAAACTTTGCCTATGTCTCCGGGTCTTTGTCTCTGTGGGGAGGCTTCTTTATTTCTGTTCAAGAGCTCAAAAATACATCGCTGCAATGCCAAATGGCTACAAGACTGATCTGGTCATGTTCTTCCAGATCTCAAGAACCCTGCAAAGAAAACGGCACACAAAACGGATGTCCGGAACTCCCAGAAATGGTCTGACAGCGTCTCCTCCTCAAAAACTTCTCTGCATCAAAATGACTTTGGTTTGGCTTCTCTTCAGCATAACTCTGCTTTGAATGCCTTCTCATGGCCTCAAACAGGCCTGGTTTATATAGCTTTGAAGTTGGTTACTCATATCCAACTTCCTCCCAAAATTTGGGCTCCAAAAATACTCGATATCCCCCCAAAATGGAGAAAATCCATTAAAAATAGGGTTAATAACAAATAAAACCCAAAAATTAGGCATAAAACCCACTTTTGCAACAATAATATGGGCATTAAGCCCCCTTTGTCCAGCGCGCGCCCCCTTGGCAGGGTCATATGGGCCATGTGGCCGAGCGCCAACCCAAAGGGCTGTGCGCTGCCCCCCCTTTTCGCGCTAACTCCCGGTCGTTGACGTTTGTATAGGGCCACGGGCCTAACTGTTGTAACCGCGCCCAACTACTGGCTCCCGGTCCCATGGAAAACTGTTATAACCGCGCAACCATAGGATCTCGGGCTAAAAACTTTAACCGCCCGCGCTCTGTTGTGGGGATAGGGTCTGGGTCATATGGCGATGGTTGGCACGAAAACCGTGGGTGAGTCCTATCCATAAACACCCGTAAGTCAAACCGCGCCCGTTTATATGGCGTGGTTCCGTGTAATGTATGTGGAACCGAGGGCTGGGGCTAAGCCCCGACCCTTTCCCCCGCCAACCATACGTTAATACAAATTCAAATATATTTGTTTACATATAGCTTGTAAGAACCAATGGGCGCCCGGGTGGTTATCCCGGTCCTGCCAGTCCTCTGCCCGGTTGGGAGGTCGCCGGTTCAACTCCCGTGCACGCCATATGAATTTTACATATAACCTCAACCAATCACGGGGTGCCACGTGGCAGCCCACGACTGGGCCATGTGGCACCTCTACAACCAACCAAATCATGTCAGGTGTCAACTGTCGATTGGCCCACGTGCCTACCACTGTACGTCTGCCACGTCAACCTGTACATCTACCTTGTCAGCCTGCCACATCAGCTGCTAACGTCATCCATGCCACGTGTCACCCTTATAGTGGTGACACGTGCCACCTCCGGATTGGTCCAGCTGTCTGCCCGTACGCCCAGATCTGTCTGCCATGTGTCACCTTCTGGAACTGCCACATCAGTTGTACGGATCGTATAGTCTGCACAGTCAGCATGACATGTGGACTGTACGGACTGTACAGTCATCCTTTTTTTTTACCTGTCTGGCTTTTCGGACAGAACGCGATATCTTCTCCATACGGAGCCCATTTGACAAAGTAAATATATCGCCAGAATCATGAAGACGAGACGGACACAATGGCACTGGTTTCGTCGCATTCCGAACACTTTCATTTTTTTAGCATTTTTCAAGCCCTGTCAGGCTTCTGGATCTGATTTCGGATCATTTCGTCTATCAATAATTGTGCTGTAATGATGACCATTATGAATATATTAGAACCTAAGAAATGGAATCCATAGGTAGAATTATAATTGAACAAGACTCCTTACAACACTTGGTCTGTAAATGTGGTGCAAAAATATGAGGCTCCTGAAGAGAAATTGGAAATTTGTGCACCTGAAAGTGTATGACGCCAGCATAAGTCAATATTTAATTAAATTGTAATAATTATATTACGATTAGGATACTCCTCAACCAAAAACCAAGTAGTTTGTTATGTCTTCTGGACCAAATGAACAGATCCCCACCTCACCAAAATTCCCGAGGAGCTTCTATCTGAAATAAAGCATGCAGGCGAAATTTGAGGAGGTTTTCTCTTTCTCATGACTCGGTGGGCTCTCTTGAACCAGGGATTGAACCCGTATCACCACCATTGTTTCACCACCGAGACCAATGGTTGAACCTGTATTACCAGATTCACCAACACTCCAATTCAGTAGTGACTCTACGGACGACAGATGGAGCATCGAACCCAGGTACGTAATAGCATTTATTTATTGGGAATTATTCTTTAATTATTGTTCCCAATGACTTTGATGGTGGAAACCCTGTATAGACAAACTCCTTGAAGTTTCACGCAGGTACTAAGATAGAGATGCAATGGAGGGTCCTCAATATCAATTCTTTCCCATCTTGCCAATCTCCATGTGTATTGTCTTTAATTTTAATCTTGGGTAGTGGCATAGTCACACTAGCATGTATTAATGAGTTAGATGGGTGGATATCTCTTTCCATTCCACATTAAGAGAACAAGAACTAAAATGTCATGATTAGACGATTAACTTAATTAATGAACATGTAGAGATCAAAATTTTTTCCTGCGGCATTATAATTTGTGATACCCATCCCTTGCTTATAAAATCACCATAATATGTGTCACTTCAAGTTAAAGTGAAATATACTACTTGATACATAGTATATATGTGATTATCACAAAACTTCCAAGATGTTCATCACAAGGTGGACAAAATAGTGTTTACGATTATTTATGTGAAAGAAATACTGGTTCATTTTCTATTTTTCATTAATAAAAAAAATATTATTATATCCTTATCATTTCAAATCCCAAACCGATATGAAGGTCTTTTATTGAAACAATAATTCAGCAATACCATATGGTTTCAAGAGTCAAGATGTTATGTTCCCATCATTTTGATAAATATATTTTTCTATTTCAACTTCTATGAGATATCCTCTATTATATTATTTTAAAGTTTTTAAATAATTAACTACATAAAATATATATAAATTAATATTTATATAGAATAAATTAAAAAATAAATATTTATCCAGTGTTACTTAGCAAATGTATGCATAAAGAACCATGGACAAAACCCACATGTTCAAATCAATCATATTACCTTCTTTCTATTTTGATTGGGAAGAAAGCTAAGCCATACGACGTTTTATTTATATACTTATATAGATAGATTCGTATAAACTCTGTATAGACAATTTTTTCTGAATTTTAAGTATCTACCAATTTACATGTGTCTTGTCTTTACTCTTAATCTTGGGAGGTGGCGTACTCCGTTTACACATAGTTTAATCTTGGGAAATGGTGTAGTCAATTTACTTAATCTTGGGCGGTGGCCTACTCAGTTTGCGCAAAGTTTAATTTTTAATGAGTCTATCGAGACAGTGCTATCATGACATGCTAAAATCACCTTAATTTATGTCACTTCAGAATAAACAGATATAATTGAGAACTATCATAATAATCGATATCAGAGTCCAAAAAATGGGTATTTGTTTTTCTCTATTACATACATTTTTGTTTTCTAATTTTTAGATGGATCACTATTCATCTCAAATCAAAGACAACAACCCTCAAATGTATGTTTTCTAATTTTTAAATGAATCACTATTCATCTCAAGTCTAAGACAACAACCCTCGATTCGAGCATCATAAACAAGCCTCAATTCGTACATAATTCTTGTTGATGCAGGAATAATTTTATTTGACTTACTTGATACGTACTATATATGTCAAGTCTAAGACAACAACCCTCGATTCGAGCATCATAAACAAGCCTCAATTCGTACATAATTCTTGTTGATGCAGGAATAATTTTATTTGACTTACTTGATACGTACTATATATGTGATTATCACGAAAATTCCTAGAAATGCATCCCAAGGTGGATAAAATAGTGTTTACTAATGAAAAAAACCATATGTAATAATGTTATTTTTAATATTCTTAAAACACTATGTACATTGTTTCAATTTTAAAATGCTATGTATTATTAACTATTGATTCATTTGGAATACGTCAAATCAAATGATATAGGTCTAAAAATATTTATACCATTGTAAGTGTAAGAGGGTTATTGTTCACATCCACCTCTCAAGTCTCAAAATATATTTTCAAATTTAAAGTCTATTTCAATAAAAATTATAATTATTATATCATTGTAACTCTAATTTTTAGATTGGTTAGTGTTTAACATGAATTTGTGATTTAATATTTGTTTTAATTATATATTGTATAGAAAAATTTATATAATAAAAATTATAATTATTATATCATTGTAATTCTAATTTTGAGATTGGTTAGTATTTAATATGAATTACTATAATTTAATATTTTGTAGACATATTTTTCGAAATTTTACACATCTACCAATTTACATGTATCTTATTTTTACTCTTAATCTTGGGCGGTGGCGTACTCTGTTTACGCAGAGTTTAATCTTGGGTGGTGGCGTACTCTGTTTATGCAGAGTTTAATCTTGGGCAATGGTGTAGTCAATTTACTTATTGTTGGGTGGTGGTGTGTGCAGAGTTTAATCTTTAATGAATCTATCGAAACAGTGCTATGATTATCTACTAAAATCATCATAATATATGTCACTTCAAGTTAAAGTGAACTATAAATTAAATGTTTTGTTTCTACATATTTTCATGGAGCAGTGTAATGTCGAAAACTATAATAAAGTATGTTTCATTCTCAATCAAACATTTAATTTGAGAATCTAAATCAAACATTTAATATGAGAATAAACAGATATAATTGAGAACTATTATAAATTCTGATGTTAAGTATACAACAGGTTAATCGGTATCAAAGTCCAAAGAATGGGTATTCGTTTTTCTCTGTCACATACATTTATGTTTTCTAATTTTGAGATTGGTTAGTCTTGTGTATCTTTCTTTTGTCATGTCTAAAAATCTGGATCACTATTCATCTCAAGTCAAAGACAATAACCCTTGATTCGAGCATCATAAACAAGCCTCAATTCGGGCATGGTTCTTGTTCATGCAAACATAATTTTATTTGACCTACTTGATACGTAGTATATATATGTGATTATCACGTAGCTTCCAATAAATGCATCGCAAGGTGGAAAAAATAGTCTTTGCGAATACATTATAATGTCTGTCAATACATTGAAGTTGAAGCCAACCAAGGGATCATCACGCTCCAAATTCCTTGGAGAAGTTGACATCGTTGGATTTCTCAAATGGGTGAGATTATGAAAAGTGTATATTAAATCTACAAGCTTGCAATAACCATAAATCTAACCCTGGTGTTTGTCGGCAGGTCAAGCGAAGGTTTAACAAAACTTGGATAAATTTCTTATTGTTCTTTAGTTCTCCTATGTAACCAAATCAATTTTTATGGGTTTCGTTGTAATATATCAATCTTCCATCAGTTTTTCTCAGATCTGTCAAATTGTAAAGGAAAAAAATTGCCACTTTCCTGATGTGGACTTTATCTTCCCAAACTATTCCTAAATTTCAAAATTAAAAACATTATAGCGAGTCATGCTTTTTAAAATAACAATGAGTTACTTTCCTGAATCCTACAAAAAGATATAGTATTTGCAAGGTTACGACAGGTTTTGATAACTTGTTTAACACAAATAAATTAGATATGAAGTGGACAATTGGAAATTAACTATTAGGGAGTGGCGTGTGAAAGCAACCATCCACGATAGGTAAGATTTTAGCCTTTCCATGTAGTTTCAAAGCACGAGGATCAACTAATTAATGAGCCTGCAAAATGGAATTCGATGGCAAAGTGCATAGCTTTGGCTCACATAACATTAATACATGTCATTTTGTTTTCTTGAATTATTGAGCCTCTTGAATGGAATTCAGTGACAAAAATTCATCCCCCTCCATATTGGTCTGATCATGACATGATTTATTCTATGTTACATCGCTCTTCTAGTTGAAACATCCCAATCACGTAACCACATCAAAACTACCAATTACTCTAACTATGACATCATTTGCATTTTAGTCCACCTTTCTTTTGCTTCAAACATGCCAAGAAAGTATGTATACACTTCATTCCACTTTCCCTTGTTTACATCAATTCATGATGTTTTAGATTGATGTATCGAAGGCGAGTGAGAGAGGGTATCAAAGGATGATAATAATTTTTATATTGAAATACGTTTCCATCATAATATGTTTTCACGCAGTCACAAGTGATATTTTTATGCATTTACAGTTTCAATTGATACTAATTATTAAATTTATGTTTTTCCCTTGTAGGTACACCATGAAAATAAGTCGAGAAGATGAATAGACACAAGACACAATGTCACAACAAGCAAAAGGGTAACCACCCACTATAGCGATACTCTTCAATTTGCTTACCAAATCGTCAAGCTAATTCACATGCACTAAATGTTGACTAACAGGAAGAAGCATTCAAAAGGCAGCCATGTAACAATACAAGAGCTTAAAGGATTGAAAGTGGGGACTATCTTCCATGGTGACATCATCATCACATACAAAACAAATATTGATCGAGTACACAACATAGATTTGTTGCGTATTGATCTAGTTGATGAAAAAGGCGAGATGACAATCACAGTGAATGTGCCTCACAACTTGATCGCCCTACACGAATCTAAACTCGTTCATGGGCAAGGTGTTTGCATTGAAGGCTTCAATATTTCTCCCAAAACAATCTAAGATCATTGAGATTGAAATTGCATATTGGTCTTTCATGATCAAAAAATATTAGAAACAATCTCACCCATTTGTCAAGAATACAAATTTCTCCCAAATATAATAGTAAGGCAGCTGACAACCAACAAACATTTGCAATTGGCTCCATTGTTTCCCTGGTTACGTCTGCAAAGAAACTAGGCTCCTAATATGCATTAGAGCTCAAAGACGGACACTTGGAATAAGACAAAACTACAGTAAGTACAAACTCACTTATTGTTGTTTTTTGCCACTTGCACATTCACCTTTTATTACTTATGCCTAGTATCCTAACACAATATTCAATTGCAGCTTTACCTTTTTTCCACATTTATGTCTTCCTTTACTTCAATACAACAACAATTATGGTAAAAAGAAAATCCAATGCTTTTATTCCAAAATGTTGTTAAGGGAAGAGAAGAAAAAACCAAGACACTTAGGACATGCAAATCTGCATTCATAACCACGTTGAAGGAAAAACGAGCACCGTATGACTTAAAAAAATTGGTCACCTTAACAACAAAGGTAATTTGACCAAATATAGATTTGCTTCATGATTTAATTAATTTATTTTTACAAGAACACAAGATCTAACAAAATTGTACTACAATGTGAACTAGGTTTAGGGCATGCTAACTATAACAAATACCCATGCAAACCCATTTGTATCAATTTGTAATGTCTGCAATTTGCCCATAGAGTCATTTGGAGAAATTGATGGTAACAAACTCCAATGTTCCAAATGTGAACAACTTACCACATACAAACGCTCCCCTCAACTACAATGCATTATTCAAACAACAACAAACATTAAAAAAGAATGCATTCTAAAAGATAACATGTTAATGACATTATGTTTAGTCTTACTAAATATGACATACGAAAAATACTTAGAGGACACATATGATGTTATCTACAATTTACGTGACTTTCATGTACAAGGCACTTTTACACTGGATCATGACAAAGTTATCTTACACAAAGAATGAATTTTTGGTGTGTTCACCTAGTTGTTGATACCAAAAGCAGTCGATACTTTTAGCAGACTACAGATCTTGGTTGTTAGAGTTCATGAGAATAACACTTACTAGGTTTGGCATATTTGTATCTATATTATGAAAGCAATGACATTTCTTATATTATGGTTTACTTTATCATTGATCATTGTATCTGTAATACGAATTTAGTGTATATTTGTGTCTTAACATGTTGGTGGTCCTCTTGCCACTTACATTTCTGAATATCTCAAAGTTTTGATTTCATTAAGTATTAATGCTTTTAATTTTGTTTTCTCTCCAACTATGAGGAAATGCATCACTGAAAATATTATATTCACATTTTATTTAAATTTGTAGTGACAAATTATGTTATCTCCCATGCATTTTTGAAAATCCTATTGGCCTTTGTTAAAATCCTATTTACATGTGCAACAATAAAATCATGTGTCTCCTTTTTATAACCATCTTACACTTTCTATGAAGATTTTTAGAGATTCTTACCAATGCTTTTTAGCTTAGTAATAATATAAGTCTAAACTTGTCAACAAAAGATCTACAAGATATCATGTTCTTCATCACATAGCACTCTCAACTATTCTTAGTTACATTGCCAAGTCGTTTCCAGGTAATGTTTTTTTATCATTTAAAACTGATGATCAATTGGAACTAAGATCAGTTTTCTCTCAGTCTTCTGTAAAATCTTGAATAATTTTAATTGATTTTAATCCTTTAAAATTAATGATCAAATGATTTTCATTTTTCATTTTTCATTTTTCATTTTTCATTTAATTGTTATTTTTAAAATTTTAAATTAATAAAGATGTTCTTGCCTTTGGACTTGGATCAACTAAGTTTAAAGGCCATAAATTTGCAATTTTTATGAAACAAATTTAGATACATTGTATTCTAATTGATTAGTATATGGGGTTTTAACTTTTTCTTTGGGTGTTTGTGGAGAAGCTGGAGTATTTTTATTAAAATATAAAGGGAAATCAATTTATCATGGTTTTAATTTGCATGTATTAATTTATTTATTAATGTATGTTGGCATTTGGATGTTGGGTTTTTTTTGCTTCCCTGGAAACCATTTTTTATTTTTCCCTGATGAAAGACACGGTTGTAAAAGATATTTTCCATATCTTTTCCATGAGAAAACATATAATGTTTTATGTCTCAATTTTCTATTTCTTTCTTTTGTTGCTTCATGACATGGGTTATTATCATGCTCACATATATGTGAGCAATGTGCCAGCTTCAGTGCTAGTTGTTTCATATCCAGTTATAGAGGCGGAGCAAGAAGCATCCTCACCGGTTTAAGTTTCTCCAGCAGAGCTCGTTCGAAAGCCTGTTAGAGAGTTCCCACTTTGTCCAGATCGAGCTCCAGATCCATACGTAGATTTTGAAGGTGCAGAGGCAATTTTCCGAGCAAAAGCAGTAGTTTCAGCAGCTGATCCATCAATAGCAAAAGAACAAGTATACGATGCTAAAGCGTAATTACTTATATAATAGCATTGTCGAAGGATTGACCTTCCCGTAAAGGCTAACTCTTCACTTAGAGAAACTGAGATCATATCTATTAGATAAGGGGGGAGGGGGAGGGGGGGGACGGGGGGTAGGACTTGATCGGGGTTGATCAGGATTGACTGGGGTTAGCCAAAGTCCAGGCCAAGGAAATAAATATGTACTTTTTATTCATTTCTAGTGATCACTATTGGCTTATTCTCCCTTACTTAAGTAGCTTAGAGTTATTCGTCGATTATTTATTAGAAAACATTGAAATATCACTGTAACCAAGCCAAGAAGTAGCCTATTAGTCCAGTTAGGAGGCCAATTGATGTTCACCGATGGAGAATATGTAATCATCCAATCCCCTAAACAATAGGTGGTTAGGTGATTTCATTGCAGGCTCACATATATGTGAGCCTATGTGAGCAGGCTCACATATATGTGAGCCTGTGTGAGCCTGCTCACATATATGTAAAAGATATTTTCCATATCTTTTCCATGAGAAAACATATAATGTTTTATGTCTCAATTTTATATTTCTTTCTTTTGTTGCTTCATGACATGGGTTATTATCTTGCTCACATATATGTGATCCTATGTCATGAAGCAACGAAAGAAAGAAATAGAAAATTGAGACATAAAACATTATATGTTTTCTCATGGAAAAGATATGGAAAAGATCTTTTACATATATGTGAGCAGGCTCACACATATGTGAACAGGCTCACATATATGTGAGCCTATGTCATGAAGCAACAAAAGAAAGAAATAGAAAATTGAGACATAAAACATTATATGTTTTCTCATGGAAAAGATATGGAAAATATCTTTTACATATATGTGAGCAGGCTCACACAGGCTCACACATATGTGAGTATATGTGAGCAGGCTCACATATATGTGAGAAGGCTATGTGAGCCTGCTCACATATATGTAAAATATATTTTCCATATCTTTTCCATGAGAAAACATATAATTTTTTATGTCTCAATTTTCTATTTCTTTCTTTTGTTGCTTCATGACATGGGTTATTATCCTGCTCACTCACATATATGTGAGCCTGCTCACACAGGCTCACATATGTGTGAGCCTGCTCACATATGTGTGAGCCTGCTCACATATGTGTGAGCCTGCTCACATATATGTGCCTGTGTGAGCCTGCTCACATATGTGTGAGTCTGCTCACATATATGTGAGCCTGTGTGAGCCTGCTCACATATATGTGAGCCTGCTCACATATATGTAAAAGATATTTTCCATATCTTTTCCATGAGAAAACATATAATGTTTTATGTCTCAATTTTCTATTTCTTTCTTTTGTTGCTTCATGACATGGGTTATTATCCTGCTCACATATATGTGAGCCTGCTCACACAGGCTCACATATATGTGAGCCTTCTCACATATGTGTGAGCCTGCTCACATATGTGTGAGCCTGCTCACATATGTGTGAGTCTGCTCACATATGTGTGAGTCTGTTCACATATATGTGAGCCTGTGTGAGCCTGCTCACATATATGTGAGCCTGCTCACATATATGTAAAATATATTTTCCATATCTTTTCCATGAGAAAACATATAATGTTTTATGTCTCAATTTTCTATTTCTTTCTTTTGTTGCTTCATGACATGGGTTATTATCCTGCTCACATATATGTGAGCAGGCTCACATATATGTGAGTATATGTGAGCAGACTCACATATATGTGAGCAGGATAATAACCCATGTCATGAAGCAACAAAAGAAATAAATAGAAAATTGAGACATAAAACATTATATGTTTTCTCATGGAAAAGATATGGAAAATATCTTTTACATATATGTGAGCAGGCTCACATATATGTGAGCGGGGCTCACATATATGTGAGCATGTATATGTGAGCAGAAAGTTTTCTAGGTAAGTTTTTGCTTCAAGATTCAGTTAGTTGGAATTACTATTATTGAGTGCATCACTATTTTAATATATTTATTAATGTATGTTGGCATTTGGACACTAGGTTTTTTTGCTTTCCTGGAAGCCATTTTTTCTTTTTCCCCGACGAAAGACACAACTATAAAAGATACTTTCCATATTATTTCCATAAGAAAACATACAATGTTGTTTGTCTCCGTTTTTTGTTTTTTTTTCCTGCTCACATATATGTGAGCAGGTCTCACATATATGTGAGCATGTATATGTGAGCCTGCTCATGTGAGCAGGAAGTTTTCTAGGTAAGTTTTTGCTTCAAGATTCAGTTAGTTGGAATTACTATTATTGAGTGCATCACTATTTTAATATATTTATTAATGTATGTTGGCATTTGGACACTAGGTTTTTTTTCTTTCCTGGAAGCCATTTTTTCTTTTTCCCCGACGAAAGACACAACTATAAAAGATACTTTCCATATCATTTCCATAAGAAAACATACAATGTTGTTTGTCTCCATTTTTTGTTTTCTTTCTTTTATTGCTTCATGACATGGGTTATTATCAGTTTATACTGGTAAGATTTTGCTTCAAGCTTCATTTAGTTGGCATTACTATTCTTGAGTGCATTGTTATTCTTGGGTGCAGGTCTAGTGATTCATGCTATGTTGGATGAGCTATTTTGTTTCTTGTGGAGTGTCGTTTCCGGGGAAGCTAGTCCAACTGGGCTTTGGATCAAACTATGGATGTTGGTTTTGTGCTTTGTCTATGGGAACTTGCCAACGATCCCAAATGGTGGGACGAACCCTCTGAGTTCAAGTCGGAAAGATTATCTATAAGAGACAAGCTAATTATCTCTAAAATCTAAGTTAGATACAAGCTAAGAGACATGCATGCATGAATATGTCTTTCCTTAGATTTCAAAGCCCATCATCAAAAAAATCAACTCATGCATCTTTAACCACTCCTAACTTCAGCTTTCATTAGGAATCTCTCCCCTAATGGCAGGGACTTGTTGCTCTGCAACTCCTCTTGTTTTGATTGACAATATGTGAAACAATGCATTTTACAATTTGTGAAACAAATCCATACATTATTGGATTTTCTTATTGATTAAATATTAAAACATATCATCACATAGTAGGAGTTTATCGTTAGTTATTTAAATATAAATATTAAAGAATTTTATTATAGTTTAATTTAATTACTAAAATATTGAAAAAATTGATAATATCAATAATATCAAATTTTTTTAATTTAATATTAATCTAATAATAATTTAATAATTAGATACAACAAGGTATTTCTATGTTGTTCATTTTATAAGAACTCATAACCATTCACTTAATTATTGTTATCATATAAATAAAAAGAATTATAATCATGGAGCACTTTTTAAATATAATCCTAGTTGGTATGAAGAGGGAGATTTTCGAAGATTAGTTAAGGATAATTGGAAGCATTTTGAGGAAGGTTTGGGAGAAGTTGTCAGTGTTCAGTTTTCTACTACATTAAGGTTGGTCAAAGAAAAAATAGCTCATTGAGCAGGTGAGAGATATAAAAAGAGGGATTACTTGCTTAAGGAGGTGGATAAAGAACTGGATCTAGTCTACTCTGAATAGTTCACTAGAAACTTTCGATGAGATCTACTAGAAAGGACTACTTCATTAGAACACAAAAAAGAACAAGCTTCTGTTGGATAAAGAAAAAGAGTGGAGAATTAAGAGGCAGGCCTTGTGGATTGAGGTTGGTGGCTAGAATACCAAGTACTTTGAAAACTTTACTAGGCATGGGAGGAACAACAACACTATTTTAACAAACAAGGATGGCTACAAGGTTCGGGGGTTCCATGATTTGGCAAATCTGGGGATTCATCACTTCAAGGAGATATTTAAAGAACCTAATAGAGTGAACTTAGGGGAGATACTAAAAGTTGTTTCATATTTTCTTATATTGGTTAATGAAAAAGGGAATAATATCCTCTGTAGAGAAGTGACTAAGGAAGAACTTATGTCTATACTTAGTACTTTTCAGAAGGATAAGAGCCCCAACCCAGATGGGTGAACTGCATAATTTTTTATAATCTTCTTTGATGTTCTTGGAGAAGATTTATAGAAGTTATTGAGGAGATTAGGGATATTGGGAAGATTCCAGGCAATTATAAATCTACCTTCTTAGTCATGAATCCTAAGGTGGATTTCCCTGATACATTTGATGATTTCAGACCTATTTCCATGTGTAATTGACTTTAGAAAATAATCTTTAATGTGATAGCTGTTAGAATCAAACCCTTGCTATCTAAGATCGTTTCTTTGAAACAATTTGGGTTTCTAAAGGGTAGACTTATACATGAGGAAACATGCATTGCTTAAAAAGGATTGCACTCAATTCAAACTTCTTATATCCATGCAACAATTATCCAACTAGACTTGTCTAAAGCCTATGATAGGGTGTCTTGGCTCTATCTAAGGATTCTCCTCATTCATATTGGATTTGATCTACCTTTGGTTAAATGGATAATGGGTTGTGTGACATCCTCCTCCTTTGTTGTTTTAATTAATGGTTCTAGCTCTAAGTTCTTTAAACCTTCCAGGGAGCTCAAGAAAGGTTTCCCATTGTCCCCATACCTTTTCCTATTGAATCTATAAGGTAAAGGAAAATCATGGGAATTAAAATTGGAAGGAGGGAACAAATAGCTCATCCACCATTTGTAGATGATGTTTTGTTATTATGTTTTTGCTCTGAAGAGGACTATTGACACTACAAAGATATTCTATAACTTTATTGTCTAGCCATAGGGATGGAAACTAATATTATGAAATTTTCCTTGTATTTTCCTGATGTGGAAGCATAAGTAAGGAACACGTTGGAGCATACTTTTCCATTCCCCTCTCATTATTTGAATAATGGAATTAAGTACTTAGGTTATTCTCTTAAACCTAACAATTATGGAAAGGTTGACTAGACATGGCCATTATCCAAGATTAAAAAAGAGTGAATATTTGGTATAATTGTTGGATTTCAAGGGGAGGTAGATTAGTTCTCATCAAGTCAATTCTATAAGACATTCCAATCTATTGGCATCTTATGGCTTATATTCCAAAAGGTATTTTGGATAGGATCAAGAATGTGTGTTTTAACTTTCTATGGAAAGACAACTGCGATTATAAAGGATCCCATTTGTCAAAATGGAAGGTAATTACTTCTCCTAAAGATCGGGGTGGTTGCACCCAATTGAGCCAACCACACTAGGGCGTACCCAAAACATAACACATTGGTGTGTCAATGTTCAAATGAATCGACATACTTTATGATTAAAAATACACGCACTGGTGTCGTTGAACATTACGCACCAATACACTTCACTTAACTAACAACACCGTAACATAATGATTTATAAAATTTAACGTAGCGGTGCAACCATATTAATCCAACTCACCGATACTGTATACAGAAATGCACTGGGACATATATTTCCAGAATTTTCATAGCAGGGTGTCTCATTGGACGCATCATTCTCGGTGATCTATCCTTTACAACACTTGGTGGTACAAAATTTTGGTGCTCCACTATCACGGTGGTACCGGTGCGTTAATAGTAACACATCACACCACTTCAATTGTGATAATGAAGTTTAGCTAAGCGGCGCCCATCAGTACAACAAACGCATCGGTGTTGTAAAGACAATGACACTAGGGAAAATTTGTCATAACTAATAAGAGTGGTGCGACTTAGTAGGAACACAACTGCAATCTGTGGTGGTGCGTCAATAGACGTCACACACCGGTGCATAAATGCTAAACATATGCATTGCGACTTGTTTTGAAAAATAAAAAGCGTGGTTCATCTTTTGTAAGGCCCATTAGAGGTGTGTTAGCAATACAATGCACTGATATACAACATGTAGGTGCTCTGGTAGAAATGCCACACCGATGCTTTTGGTTTAACCAGGGGTACCGTGAATTTGTGTGCTATAAATTTTAGCATTGCAATGCGTCTTTGTTAATGAAATGATCGTTGTTGTTAAAAGCACTGAACCGACGTAGTTAAAAGCACTAAGTCGGTGTGGAGCATCCTATGGGATGCACCACTAAGAATTTTTGTTGTTTTGAGATAATGTATTGTCCTCAAGGCTTATGTTTTGTTGGCGACGCACTGATTGCCTTTAAAGATTTTTTTGCAAAAAAAAATTAATTTTGGAGTTTTTAAATACATGCCATTTATATATTATGTATTTGTTTTATAATTTCAATTTATTTTATCTTTATATGTGCCTAACAATATTTGTATGTGAATCAAAGACAACGATGATGCAAGGAGGAGGAGGACGAGGAGGGGCAGTGACAGGGTCGAGACTCACACATTTGTGTGTGAGTGGGAGGCCAGGGAGAGGGAGAGGGAGTTCTTCCCTTGCCCTCTTTCACAACAGACCAAAGAAATTTTGATGGGTATTGGCCTCCTGGAGTTTTATGAGGAGGGTACACCCCTCAATGGGAACTCTTCATTGTTACAGTAGTTGATCTGTCATTGGGATCATGCAAGATAGGGTTTCAGGGTCTGTCCCAATCTGTGGTATCATCCCACAGAGGAGGATGTCGATTTCATCATTGGGTTGTCTAGGAGGGGGGAGTATTTGCCCAATTTCCCTGCGCTACCAGCTGGTGTTGTAGGAGAGACCCAACTAGCATATGTGCAAAGATATGTTGGTCCACATGTTCATTCAATTTCGAAGTTCCATGTTTGTGGTGGTTAATTACGGATATGTTCATTTCAGAGACAGGATGTTAGGTGCCTATGTCTTATGCTCTCATCACTATCATAGTATAGCTCTAATGGGAAACACATTAGTTTCTCTATGTTTTATTATGTAGATAGTTTATTGCACGAGACCCGATTTATTAGGTGGGAAAATGTTTTATTTGAGACAATTTTGTCATGCATTAGGTCATTGTCACGTTATCTTATCTGGGACAAGATTCTTCCCATTCGTGTCTGAGTTGTATACACTATTTTTTGAGAGGGTTCATGCCACTCAGCCAGAATTACCCTACTTTTCTACTAGGCCTATGTTTGATGTGCACATGCACATGTGGGGGAAGTTGATTCCCAAGAGGGGCTAGTCTGAGTTTCCCATTACTCCCGTGGAAAAGGAGGTATTTGATTTATTTTCTAGTGAGGACAATCATGTCCTCGATATTGTATAGTACTCGTATGTGGTGCCAGATTGGAGAACATTTCCAAACATCTTATTTACAAAAAAGAAGCCAACATATGAGAGAGGTATTGTTATCGTTATGTTTTAATCAATCTATTTGCATATTTTGATGTCTTATTTAATACATATGTAATTTATTGTAACATTTTGTTTCAATTATCTTATTATTATTATCTATTATTTTTCAAATATTGGCACATATTTTGGGGATGCACCCCCACAACGTGAGGATGAGGTGATGGAGGAGGCAAAGGACCAGCCTCCAATAGTACAGAGACCCCACATGCTATGAAGGTCGGATATGAGAGCCCAACTAGAGGTGGTGGATGAGCTATGTCACTTCATGACTAGTCACAAAATGGTACTTTCATGCCCTAGAGACATATTATGGGTAGAGGAGTTATTTACTACATGGAGGAATTTTCCTCATGACATGATGATGTTGATGCCTCATATTGTTGGTGCCATCAACCTCATTGATACATTAAGGGGTAGTGCATATGATCCCACTTCATCTATCTCATCAACAGATCCATCCACATCCTCTACTCCACCACATGGTCCTCCTCCTCCTCTTGATTCTCCTCTGCATGAGTCAGATGCAACATATATCAATCCTCTTGCTTCCCCTCCACATGTGTTTGAACCCACATCCATGTCTGATCCTCCTCCTCCTCCCTCTTCTCTTCCACATGCATCACCATATTCTAATGATCCTCCCCCTCCTCCTCCACTTATGTCACCATCCAATGATCATTGTCTTTCTCTAGTCCACATGTGTCATCATCCACTGATACCCCTCATCCTCCTCTTCCTCCACATGTGTCACAAGATTTTGATTCTTTGGACACTATGTTCACATCATGTACTACTGCACCTCTTCATGATATTGATATAGAGTCACATGATAGTGCACTTTTTCCAACATTTATTTATGAGATAGTTGTTCTTGATAACGGCTCTACCTCTGGTAGCAAAGACACTGATGCACCTAGCTCTGGTGGTAGACCTAGCTAGTAATGGTATTGATTGACATTTATATTTATTATTTTATATTTGAATGGCTACATATGACATGTTTATTATAGATTTTGTTGAGATGTGTTATCCCCATTTTGTGGATACCTAAGGATATTATGTCTCAAGGCCCTAAGGGTGCAGATATGGAGTGTCGAGAGACTACATGACCAACAATATCCTTTTGCACAGTTGGAGACCCTTCTCACCACCATAGAGGTCACAGATTTTCAAATGGAATCCACCACATGAACTGGCTTCCAGAAGGCAGTGGGCCTTGCTCCATGAGGTACAAGTCAGTATTATGGTGAGCATAATTTCAATATTTAAGGCATTTAAGTATGTTGTATTTTAGATTGCTCTAGATTTCATTATATGTGCTTGGACATTATGCCTTTTTCCCTGCTTCACCTTGGTGGTTGACATTGTTCCCTAGTAAGTGGTCTTCCTTAGGGATGGGTTTGCTACTGGTAACTCCCTTGAAGAGCCATCGAACCATTCTTGACCATACTTACCACTTTCCATCACTTTTTCCCCCCATTTCCTTATCTCTTGGGGTTTTAGGGTGTATTGACCCAAGAAGGGGTTGTCCCTCATTATATGGGAAGAAGGGGTTGAAGGCCCAAAGGGATTAATGTTGGGTAAAATATAAAATCACATGTATGAACCTTCTAGATGCTTCACCCAGAGATCACCCAAGAAAGTAATGAAACACATATCTTTGAGAAAAGGAGGATCCACAAAAAATATGATTAAGAATGTTTAAAAGGTTAGTTGGAAGATAGGTGGTATCATCACGAGTCGGCCTATCATGTCCATGAATATCTAATGGTGTGACATTACCATCATTTGGTCACCAAGCCAGGGTAATGACTCTCAGTTGCATGGCTCGGAGAAAGGGGGTCTCATCACAAGCCAACCTTCTCATTTCCACTAGGTGTTTGTGGGTGACACTGTCATTATCTGGACACCATGCCAGGGCAGTGGTCTTCAACCTTTCCTTAAATTTATGAAAGAATGGTGAAATAATGGGCTTGGAAAAAGTGCGTTGCGGACAAAGATACCACACACCCTCTACAAAGGCACCCATGAATGAGACACTATGACCTCTTGTATGTAATGATCCCTGTGCCCAATGAGTATTTACCCTAACGAATTCACCCACTCTACATGGATTAGAGACAGATCTAGTGGAAAATCTCCTTGACCTAGGGAAAGATCTACCCAATAGGACACCTCTTCATCTCTCCCATATTCAAGCTTGACAAGTCGCATAATGTCTTTGAGCACTTAATTGTTTGACATAGTGATCTTGGATGCACATGCTTAGGTGGCTCATTTATTGATTGGATTCACTTATCATGATGTTATGACTTGAAATCCTTGGAGGGCATGCTTATTTGTCTTTGCATGACCTATTTGATGGATAATTTTGGAAGAACAAGCCTAACTTGGGCTTCCACGGGGCTTGAATCCCACAAGTGGATGCCAAGGGCCCATATCCCAGATGAGAGAGATCAAAATTTGAAGGCCTAGAAGATAACTTGGATGACATAACCTAGCTCCCACATGCCAAGAGTTTTTCCTAGGAGAGGCAAAACATCACCTTTAGAGGCATGACATCACCTAGGGGGGTTAGGGTTTGGTGGTGAGTTCACATGCATTGTCACAAGGATGTTTTGATGGGTTTGAGGATTTGACCATGAAGGAATCTATTTGGATGCTTCAAATGTGGCTTTGGGAAGCCTTTCTACACTCCTCCATCACCAATGACCTTCTCCTAGTGCCAAAACGTCCTCTAAAGGGGTGTCATCCATATAACTAGGGCTTTTTCTTTGTGAAAAAGTGAAACTAAAGTGAATTGTTTAATACTACTTTGTAAAAGGGGTAAGATTAGGGTTGTTGACCCCTAGTCTTATGGTTTACCATTAATTATGTGGACAAACTATCTTAGTGACATTTTGTATAAACAAGAGATCATAAGATCTCATTTTATCATAACTCTCCCTCTTGTGAGAAGTACTTGGTCTGAAATTTTCACTACACTTGGAGTATTTTTCCTTTGGTGCTATGGAATAATGATTTTTGGTTATGGTTGAATGATGATGATGGTGTGTTATCCTTAGGAGGTCATTTTCTTGCTAATGTGGAGGTTTACTTTGGCATGTTAAAACTTTTTCTTAAATGGTATGGTTTTTTTACCTTGTTATTATCATTTGTAATTCATGTTGAGGTTGTTTTGGCCAAGGATAGATAGGGAGTATAAGGATATACACCCCTATCCTAGTTTCCACCATTTTATCAAGATTTTAAAGTTATTTTGCAAGAGTTTTGTTGAGGAAGTAAGAGGATTTACACCCCTCATATTTAAACCCTAGCTAGGTTTCTTACCTTGGGAAGTAAGAGGATTTACACCCCCAAGGGTTTAGTAACCCTATATCTTTCTTTTTGACCCCATTAACCCATAACTAAAGGCACTAGTCTTGCATTGGAGAAACAAAATATTGCATTGGGAAATGTGATTTCTCATCATTTTTACTTTTTGCAACTTGGATTGTCTTCCTTGTGCCTTGGGCACTTCACGGCCACCGGGGAATCCCCATCAAAGGGATAGTTTTTTTTTATGTTACAAACTTTCATATTCATCCATTAGGGTTGTAGAAACCCTAACTCAATTGCTTGAATAACTCTCTTATCAACCATTGGAAATTGCCCAAACTTTGTACACTTGTCCTACTTGCTCTAACACATTTTTTGGCAAAGTTTGGTGGAGTTTTAGTGGTTGATTCTCTTGATGTAATACATTTATTGTTACATGCATAAGTCTGATATAATTTTCTGTAGAAAAGTGATTACGATAGCCTTATCTTTTCATGCTAATATCTTGGGTTTTCATCGTGAGTTTTGCTAGTCTTTATCTAGTCTTTTCCTTGTATCTTCTACTTGATCTCTAGCATTTATTTTGCAGATTATGGTGCCATTTTATTTCTGATATACATTTTTACTAACAGTTTCTATTAGGGACAACAAACTTAACTTGCTTTTCCAATTGATTATATTGCAATATATGCTTGTTTTTCTTGTGTCTCGGGCAGATATTTCACCATTCGCAGGTTACTCAACATACTTGGAAACCCTTGGACCTTCCCAAGACTTCATTCAAATACCTTCATACCATTTATATTTGACCTCTAGGGAATTCATATCCATCTTCATCTCATTCCCCCTACGGTCACCGGGATTCCCCCCTTGAGGTGACTACCTCACCTCTAAAGTGACAGGGACACTTGCCTAAGGTGACAGTGGGTAGGAGAACTCTTAGTTATCGTCATTCAATGGTTGGATCAGGATTTTCCCAACCTACAATTTATTCGATAAAATTTTGGCTTCGTTTTCAAGGAGGATTTTGAATCCTCTTCAGAACCCTAACGAAACTTTGGCAAGCTATCCCAAAGTCTTTTCCTATCTTGCCTGACGACTCCACCCAAGGGACATTCCCTTTCCACCTTTTTTGATAAAACTTTTCCTAAATCTTTTCTGGTGACTCCACCATGGTACAAAAGAAGCATAATCCAACCCCCAACAAACCTTCCAAAGGTCGTAAGGCCTCGCCCAAAAGGCCTATTCCTTCGACCTCACCTATTTCTCATAATTGTCCATCTACTTCTCCTAGCCCTCCATCCTCACCTACTATCTTCATGCCTCCTCTCTCACCTATACCCACCTCACTAAATGTTACATGGAACCTGTAGGCCAAAGAGGCACACAAATATTTGGACATAATAAATATCCATGGCTCCCCTCATAAACTCCCAAAGGACTTCAAGGAGTGGCTACCCATATTTTTAGGAGAAGATCCCACTACACCTGAATATCACTTGTATATTTTCCTGTGTAGCCTAGAACCTTGTGACCAACATGAGGATATCTTGATGAAAATTTTCACTTACACTTTTGCTGGAAAGGCCAAGGATTGGTTTGATGGTATTTCCCCAGGAACAATCACAAACTGAAACCTCTTTCACAAAATTTTCACCAAAATATTTGGAAAAAAGAGAGATTACCAATCCTTGTATAATCAACTCCAAAGTTGCAAAATAAATTCAGGGGAGAATATAAAGGATTTCAATGATAGGTTTAACACCCTCGTAAGATGTTTCCCTCAAGAGTTAAGACCTTCCAAAGCTACCATTCTCAACTCCTATATATCAACCATGAAAGATCCATATGGGGTTTTGATTGGGAGGCACCCTACCACTTTGTTCGAGGCTCAAGAGAGAGCATGTGAAATATAAGAAAAATTAGCTTCCTCTCTCTTGAAAGAAGAAGAGTGTCTTAAAGAGACTCTTCATATTAATCATATTGAATACTTTCTCTCACCAAACTTTCCCTTAGACTTCAAAACTTACCTACAAGGGGAACGAGAAAAAGAAGTTGAAGGGCAGCTTGTCTCATGATCAATCTTTTAGAAGAAGAAAGAGATGTAACGTTAGAAAAATCCCCTTGCCCACCAAGTAAGATCTTGGAATTCAAAAAGAGGCAAGCAACAGAACAAGTTAAAGAAAAATTATCATGATACTTTCAAGAAGTTTTTGCAAAACCTCTCAAAGAAACGAAAGTTAAAATCATCAAAGGTGAAGAGAAAGTTTATTCCCCAGATAGGACCAAAGTTGAAAGTATTGTGGGTCATATCAATATAAAACATCAAGTTCTAGAAGAAGGAATATAAAACACCTTTATTTTGGAAAACTCCCTTTTCATTGATGAAGAAAAAAGGGAAGGATCTTGGGACTTGGATTTTGACGGTGCACACGTGCGGGGATAGTCTTAAGATCACCAAATAACAAGACTACCCTTTTCTCATACAGACTCGAGTTCAAATGCACAAACAACATTGCTGAGTATGAAGCCCTTATCCTAGGCATTAATCTGGCCATTGATATGAACATCAAGAAACTGCATGTAAAGGGGGATTTTGAGCTAATTGTTTCACAAGTCAATAAGAATTTCACTGCAAAAAAACCAAGGTTGAAACAATATAGGGTTGTCGTTTGGGATGCCATAAACAAGTTTGACAACTTTTCCATTGAGGCCATCCCTAGGGAAGAGAATCACTTGGCAAACAACCTTGTCGTTTATGCTTCAACCTTACAATTTTTCAAAGAATTCGACCTCTACAAGGTAGAAGTAAATTTCAGACCCTCATTACCCGACAACTTGGAACATTGGCAAGTTTTTTATGATGACAGTCAACTTCTTCGTTTTCTCCAAAATGATGGAGAGTTGTTTGAAGCTCAAATAAACCTGTTGGTTGAGAGAGAAAATATTGAAATCATTGATGTGGCTGACGGACCCCTATCCAAAGGAATTGTTCCTTTAGAGAATCGTTTTGACCTAAATGATATGTATAAAGGGAAACCTTCAAATAAAATCAGTGACGAGGTTGTTGAATTCAACATTGGAATTGAAGAATCCCTGAAATTGATTAAATTTGGTAAAGGAACAATGGTTGATGAAAGGGGAAAGCTTATTGCACTTATAAGAGAATTCAAAGATGTCTTCACTTGGTCTTATTAATATATAAAGGCGTACTGGGAAGACATCATACAACACGCCATTCCCCTCATTGATGGTACAAATCCCTTTAGACAAAAACTTAGGCAGATGAACCCAAAGGTTTACCCACAAGTACAAAAGGAGTTACAAAAGATGGTTGAGGCAGGACTAATCGATCCTATCAGATATTCATCATGGGTATCTAATCCAGTTATTGTAAGGAAGAAGACTGGAAAAATTAGAATGTGTGTAGACTTCAGAAATTTAAACTAGGCTTCGCTTAAGGATAATTATCCTCTACCAAACATGGAATATATTTTGCAAAGAGTCACAGGTGTGTTATCGCACAGTTTGTAGCTAGGTCAAAAGGCTAGAAGATAGAGGCCAAACTAGTGTAATAGGAACCTACCCCACCAAATGTCACCACGATGAGGAGGTTCTTTCTATTTAGGGAGGTTAGGCCCATGGGAGACGTCCCCAATAACCTGGAGTTTTGAAGAGGCTAAGGTATAAAGGTCAAAGTGAAATTCCCTCTTCACAGGTCACCACCAAGAGCAGATAGTCCGGCTAAACAACCAATAATGAAGTGTAGGCCCAAATGAGAACACCTGCCTAGAACAAAGAAACAATAGAATAATACATGCAAGCTATGATTCAAAGGGTTAGTACTTCATATAACTATCTAATATCAATATATAAGCAATAGATATTGACGAGATCAATGTTTATTAATACAACAATGAAATAATATCAATTCATCAATAAATACCAAGATGATGTAGCAATCAGTATGTCTAATCAATCCCTTAGTCAATAAATGATTTAAACCACCATCTAATTGCCTATAAAGAGAACTTGATGCGTCAAGATGGAATAACCAAGGATGACGTCAGCCTTATTAGTGTTAGTAGTTAGTTAGGGTTTCAATTTATAAGAGTTTGAAAGTTTGTTTGACCACTATCACTTCAACGTTGGAGGCCTGAGATCAATGCTTAAGGGTAAATGGAGTCAAATCAAGGGAGGACACAAAGGTTGAAGGAAAAAAGGCTAAGGACTAGAGGGAGGGGTTCTGAAGTGTTGCAATGGCAGGGCCCCAGAAACAAAACCCTAGGGGAAGGAGGCTCACTTCGGCGTTGCTTAAGCAAGGCCTTGTGCTCTTTCCTCCTTCCTTAGGTTTAACTTGGAAAAATGGCTAACATAAAAGATAAATCAAGACACAAGAGTGTGGTGAGGGAGAGTGTTGCTAAGGAAAGGCCCTATCACCAAACCCTAGAAGCAGGACGACCCTAGGTGTAGATAACCTAGGCCTGGGATGTCTACTCCTTCTTGACTTTTAAAGGCATGGCTAGCACAAGGAGAAGAAGCAATAAGAGTGTAGCAATGTTTAGGCTCTTCCTTCCTTCTTCAATGGCTGAAAATTTCTCTTTTAGGGGACATGAGACAACGACCTACTTGTGTGTTTGTCCCCTAGGGTTTTAAAATCAGAAAAATTTATAATAAATGCAAGAATATAATACTACACCCATTCAATTAAGAAGTTTTGCAGAAAAAACACTTACATATCATGATGATGAAATAACATTGCAAACCCTAGTTGTAAACCTTCCTTCAAGAGAAATGCCAAAAATGCCAAGAAATGCCTTCCTTCAACAAGTGTGCCTCACTTAAAGAGAAGAAATACCCAAGTAGGGTGAAAAAATCAGATCTCACTAATGAATGAGTGTTGTGTTATGTCAAAATGAGGATAAAACTCCTCAATATATACTGTATCAATGACCTTTAATTAATTTTAGGTCATAAAAATTAGCCGACAAGGCTTTAAACCAAAATCATATTGTTTTTACATTAAATTGTCAAATTAAAACCCTAACTGAGTTGTAATAAAGGTAAAATCCCCTTCAAGGGAGACACCATCCCCTTTTAGGGCAAATGAGACATCCAGGAGCAAAACGTTAGCCCCCTAGGGGCTTCTCCAACATGCCACTGCTGCCCAGTCTACCTCCAAGAATGACCATGAATCTGGATGACATCATGGAAAGGATGGGAGCGCTCTGAGCCTTCCAAGGCCAATGTTCCACTAAAAAGGGGTCATTCCCCCTAGGCTGGGCTCTACCAAAGTGCCTCTGGTGAAACGTCCTCTTCTTCTCTGGTGCAAAACCTCAGTCAAAAATTGTCCTATCTCTACCCCTCTGATGGGGTCTCAACAACCATCTGATGGGCTCTTCAGCCCCATGGAGGTCTGAACTAATCATCTCCCCATGTGTACCAGTCCAAATGGTACCTGTCCGTCAGACATGGTCCTGCACATCAAAAACTACACCCTCCATGGGCTCATTAGTCACAGGAATCATAGCAATGTTAATCACATTTCATCATTAATATTATCAAACATATGCATAAAAACCCTGATATATCATTCAATAGCTCAAAGACTCTACAAAAACCTACAATACAAGGTTGAGAAAAGGACAAGACACCCTATTGGGTAAGTATCCATAAGGAAAGGAAAGTTTCCAAGGGGTTTCATCCAAGCCATGTAAATGAGGTGATGTGGCTAAGGGATGTCCAGACATACGGGTAGAGTGAGAACCAGGGATGCATGACATTACCTGTGGGTGCCTTTGTAGAAGGCGAGTTGTACCTGTCATGGATGCAATTTTTTCCAAGCCCTTTCTTGCCTTTATTCTTTTCTTTATTTTCTTTTTCTTCTTCTTTTTCTTTTTTTACTCGAGGGATAACCAGAGGACACTGCCTTGGCGTGGTGACCAGAGCTGACAGTGTTACCCACAAGTACTTTCACAAATATGAATAGGATGGCTCGTGATGAGACCCCCTATCCTCTTGATTAGGCCTTTGGGTCCCTCTTGTTTCTTGCTGAGAGGCATTTTATTTCCTTCTCGGGGATCCCTGGGTGAAGCATCTCGAGGTTTTATTTCTAGGCTTTTATCTTTTACCAGCTGCTTTTACCTTATGGGCCTTTAGCCCCTTCTTCCCATGAGATAAGGTGCAACCCCACAAACAGATCATCCTAATGCCTAGATAAGGGGAATGGGACAGATGAGTGGGAGATAAGATGGAAAAGTGGTGGTATGATGGGAGCGGACGATGGCTCTTCAAAAATCCCCCAGTGGAAAACCAAAACCTATGGGTACAGGCTTGCTAGGGCACCCAGTCAATCTCCCCAATCATGGTCAAGTGGGTTAATTTAAGATCAAAGCAGTCGTCAGAGATAAAAGGAGTCAGATGCATATATCCAAAGGTTATAATGATCAAAAGTGACACATACCATGATACTTGGACCAATTACCTCATAGAGAAAGAGCCTTCTCCGATACAAGACCAAGATGATGGTGATGGATGTTGTTGTTGTTGGCAAGACAAATCTAATGAAAGAAGAAAAGAATGGGCCCTCCAGGACCATGCTCAGGTCAATCCTGCTCTCGGTACTCCATGTCTAGGACCTGTGGGCCTCAAGACATGATCTCCTAGTTGTCCCTAGAAATCAGGGATAACAAGGTGCAGAGATGATGTCCATGGTTGACGGTTTCTTAGGATATAATCAAGTTTTAGTAAAAAATGATGATCAACTAAAACTTCTTTTACTACCCTTTAGGGAACCTACAAGTATTTAATAATGCCTTTTGGATTCACCAACACAAGGGTTACTTTTCAACATGCTATGGACTATGCTTTCAGAGATCTAATCGAAAAAATTATAGAGATATATCAAGATGATCTGACCGCCATCTCTAAAAAGAGGGAACACATCCAACACTTAAGAACTATCTTCCAGGGATGTAGGGAATATGGCATTTCTCTCAACCTTAAGAAATCAATTTTTGGTGTTAACAAGGGTGACACGTCATTTCTAAAGATGGAATCATGATAGATCCTTCCAAGGTTGAAGTCATCAAGAAAATCCCTCTCCCCAAAGACAATAAATCCTTACAATCCTTCTTTGTTCATATTAACTTTATCAGGAGATTCGTTCCAAACTTCACCGAAATTGTTAAACCCCTTAATAAATTACTAAAAAGGGAAGCTTGTTTTGAATGGGAAAGTGAAGGTGAGATGTCCTTTCAATGCATCAAAGAGGCAATAACTATTGCACCAGTATTGGTTAGCCCAAATTTTTCCAAAGACTTCATCATTTTTTCTTTTGCTTCAAAAGACACCATCGTAGGGGTGTTGTTGCAAAAGAATGATCAAGGGGATAAACAACTGATCACTTCATAAGAAAAAATATTAGAGATTCAGAATTAAATTACACCATTACAGAAAAACAAGCTTATGCTCTAGTCAAGTCTCTAAAACACTTTTAAACTTATGTGGGATACAACAAGATTAGAGCCTTTGTCCCCTACCCCGCCGTGAAAGATGTTTTGTCACAACAAGATTGCCTTGGATCAAGAGGAAAGTGGGTGTCACAAATACAAGAATATGATTTGGATATCAAGCCAACCAATACAATTAAAGGACAAGGGCTGGAAAAAATGATGATAGAAAGAAATCAAGAGGCCATTGAGGTAGGAGAGAAGGAACAAGTCAACATTGTCGTAAGTGAGATTGAAAACAATGAATGGTATTTAGATATCATTTATTACTTGAAAAACCTCACATGCCCTGATCATTTGGTGGAACATAAGAGAAGAGCCCTGAGACTCAAAACTATGAAGTATTTCCTAACAAGCAATGGTATCGAGTGGAGGAACCCAGATGGGGTAATCCTCAGATGTGTTGATAAAGAAGAAGTTGATAAGTTAATGATTGAACTTCATGCAAGACATTGTGGAGGCCATTTTGCAGCACACACCATTGCCCATAATATTTTGAGAGCAAGATACTATTGGCCTACTATCTTCTTTGGCACACGTCGATATGTTAGAGCTTGTCATCCATGTCAATTTTTTACCGGCAAGCAATGCCTTCCTTCCCTTCCCCTTAAGCTAGTCATTGTGGAAGCACCCTTTCAACAATGGGGATTGGATTTCATTGGTGAATTCAAAGAAAACTCTACTAACGAATATCGATGGATTTTGACTGTTACCGATTACTTCATAGATGGGTGGAAGTTGTCTTGACAAAGAAAGCAACAGAAGAAGTCGTGATGAAATTTCTAAAGGAAAAGATTATTACTAGATTTGGTGTCCCTACTAAAATAACCATCGACAATGCCAAAGCCTTTAGCTCAATAGTGCTCAATGAATTTTGTTTCAAGTATGGGATTGTTTTATCACATTCTTCAAATTATTATCCTCAAGGGAATGGGTTGGTGGAATCCAGCAACAAAATCATTATGAACATTGTGAAAAAGATTGTTGGAGAAAATAAGAAGAGTTTGGATAACAAAATTAAGTATGCCCTGTGGGCCAACCACACGACTACCAAGAATTCCACTAGAAAGACTCATTTTGAGTTGGTGTATGGGTTAGAAGCTTGCTTTTCTATAAATCTCCAAATTCTATCATTACAAATATCCCAAAAATTCGGTACAGATAAAGAAGCACTGCAAGGGAGAATCAATCAGCTCATGGAATTGGATGAAACTCAAAGAATGGACTTCGATCAAATGGAAAAGAATCAAGAGAAAGTGAAAGGGACTTTTGATCGAAGGGAAAGATAAAGGAATTTCAAAGAAGGAGATCAAGTCTTACTATGGGACAAAAGAAGAGAAAAACCTAGGATGCATCAAAAGTTTGACAGTCTTTGGTTAGGCCCCTACAAAATAGAGGATGTATCTGGGCCATACTCTTTCTACTTATCCACAACAAAAGGGAGGAGGATGCCACTACCAGTAAATGGATCTCTCCTCAAACATTATTTCCAAGGTGGCACATGACTTCTTCAAGGTCCATGCCCTAGGTGAGTAGGTAAGTCATATTGCTTTCCCCTACATTTGCATCTTGATTGCTCATATTAGTTTAGATGCATTTCATTTTCATTTTTCTCTACTTGCATATTGATTTCATGTTTAGCTTAGAAATTTTTGAAAATTTTCAAATTTTTTTCTTTTCTAGATTAGTTTTTATCTTGGATTTATATATATATATATGGATGAAGGGTGATAGCACTTCCCTAGATTCTCTAATCCCTTTGTCTGATTTTTTGGTAGGCACAAGTCTACCAGGAGATGTTGTGGTTCTCATGCACTCTACAATGAGCACATGTCCCCAAGTAGAAGCAATATGTTATCCCCATTTTGTGGATAACTAAGGATATTATGTCTCGAGGCCCTCAGGTTGCATATATGGAGTGTCGAGAGACTACATGACCAACAATATCCTTTTTCATAGTTGGAGACCCTTCTCACCACCACAAAGGTCGCAATTTTTCAGATGGCATCCACCATGCCAAGGGCCTACATGCTAGATGAGAGAGATCAAACTTTGAAGGCCTATAAGATGACTTGGATGACATAACCTATCCCCCACATGCCAAACTATTTTTCGAGGAGAGGCAAAACGTCACCTTTAGAGGAATGATGTCACCTAGGGGGGTTAGGGTTTGGTGGTGAGTTGACATGCATTAACACATGGACATTTTTATGGGGATTAGGGATTTGACCATGAAGGAAGCTATTTGGATGCTTGACATGTGGCTTTGGGAAGCCTTTCTACACTCCATCACCAATGACCTTCTCCTAGTGCCAAAACATCCCCTAAAGGGGTGACGTCCATATAACTAGAGATTTTTCTTTGTGCAAAAATGAAATTAAAGTGAATTTTTAATATTACTTTGTAAAAGGGGAAATATTAGGGTTATTGACCCCTATTCTTGTGGTTTACACTTAATTATGTGGAAAAACTATCTTAGTGACATTTTGTATAAATAAGAGATCATAAGATCTCATTTTATCATAACTCTTTCTCTTGTGAGAAGTACTTGGTCTGAAATTTTTTCTACACTTGGAGTATTTTGCCTTTGGTGCTATGGAATAATGCTTTTTGGTTATGGTTGAATGATGATGATGGTGCACTATCCTTAGGAGGTCATTTTCTTTCTATTGTGGAGGCCTACTTTGGCATGTTAAATCTTTTTCTTGAATGGTATAGTTTCTTTACCTTGTTATTATCATTTGTAATTCAAGTTGAGTTTGTTTTGGCCAATGGTAGATAGGGATTATAAGGATGTACACCCCTATCCTAGTTTCCGCCATTTTATCAAGCTTTTAAAGTTATTTTGCAAGGGTTTTGTTGAGGAAGTAAGAGAATTTACACCCCTCATATTTAAATCCTAGCTAGGTTGCTTACCTTGGGAAGTAAGAGGATTTACACCCCCAAGGGTTTAGTAACCCTAGATATTTATTTTTGACCCCATTAACCCATAACTATAGGCACTAGTCTTTCATTGGAGAAACAAAATATTGCATTGGGAAACATGATTTCTCGTCATTTTTACTTTTTGCAACTTGGATTGTCTTCCTTGTGCCTTGGGCACCTCACAGCCACTGGGGTACCTCCATCAAAGGGATAGTTCTTGTTGTTGTTACAAATTTGCATCTTCATCCATTAGGGCTGCAAAAACCCTAACTCAATTGCTTGAATAAATCTCTTATCAACCATTGGAAATTGCCCAAACTTTGCACACTTGTCCTACTTGCTCCAGCGCACTTTTTGGCAAAGTTTGGTGGAGTTTTAGTGGTTGGTTCTCTTGTTGTAATACATTGATTTTTACAGCCATAAGGGTGATATAATTTTCTGCAGAAAAATGTTTACAACAACCTTATCTTTTCATGCTAGTATCTTGGATTTTCATCTTGAGATTTGTTGTCTTTAGCTAGTCTTTAGCTAGTCTTTCTCTTGTATCTTCTACTTGATCTCTAGCATTTATTTTTCAGCTTATGGTGCCATTTTATTTCCGATATACATTGTTACTAACAACTTCTATTAGCGACAATAATCTTAACTTGCTTGTCCAATTGATTGTATTGCAATATATGCTTGTTTTTCTTGTGTCTCGGGTAGGTATTTCACCATTTGCATGCTACTCAACATACTTGGAAACCCTTGGACCTTCCCAAGAATTCATTCCAAGACCTCCATACCATTTAGATTTGACCTCTATATACTTCATCTCCATCTTCATCCATCTTCATCTCATTCCCCCTAGGGTCATCGAGATTCCCCCCTTGAGGTGACTACCTCACCTCTAAAGTGATGGGGACACCTGCCTAAGGTGACAATGGGTAGGTGACCTCTTACTTGTCTCCATTTAGTGGATGGGTCGATATTTTCCCAACCTACAATTTGTGCGATAACAAATGTATATTTGAGATACTTCTTCTGGATTGTCCATAGTAAGAGCCATTGTAATCGACGTTTCGAATCCTGAAATGGATTCATCATCAGGACCAATTGTCAAACATAAGAGTTGTTGATCATTATAATAAATACATATGATGCAAAACGTCGGGGAGCTAAACTTGTCAACTAAGATAAAATCCTAAGAAAAACCCTAAGAAAAAAGCATGTTGGCTAAGAAGAAAACCCTAAAAACTTAAAGTTAAGTTATAATAAACCAATTTATTAATATATTCAATAGTACCTAATATATTCACTAATATAATATGAACTATAATATAGTATAACATAGAACCTAAAAAACTATTTAATTTAGTTTAATGTATTAATACCTATAATAAGTGAGGTAGGTAAAGAATAATATATTTAGAAAGAGCTAAATAAGCTAAAATAATATAAAGTAATATATTATAAAAGTATGTATGTTTGACATGTATATCGCTCATGTATATTATGTTTTTTATACAATGTTGTGCTTCTTGTTGTTGTTTGATTTATAAAATGTAATATGTGTATGCTAATGGTGAACATTGTTAATGATTTCTTTGTTTTCAAGTGAAATTTGATATGTATCACTCATTTAAATTTACAGTTGTCATATAATATTTATCTTTACTTTTATGAAAGTGCTTAATTTGGATTGTGATTGCAAAAAGTTATAATAATTAGTGACATATAATGTTTAATTGTTGTTCAAAGTGAATTGTTTCTTGTCCAACAATATACAATATGTTGATTAAACGTGTTTATAAACAAAAATAATTAAATATGATGAGTGAAATATTGATTGTGATTTGAATATTTATATTTTTTTCATTTATTATAATAATAACATTATAGCATAATTATTCACTAATAATAATGATGATGATGTAACAATAGTGTTATTTTTTTATTATTATTATTCAAAGATTACATGACAAAGTTATAATATAATTGTTTACTAAAATCACAATTATTATATTTTATTGATATTTAATTGTTTCAAAGATTTTATTAATTTATATTATCCAACTATTATAATATATGAAATTTATTCAATTAAATTTAAAATAATAAATATAGAGAATAATAATTCATTTTGATCTATACACTTTTGATGAAATGGTTTCACAATTTTTTACTCCAATATAAACTTTATGAATATTTTATTAAAAAATAATATCACCCAACATTTTATAATTAATATTTAAGAATTAGTAAAATTGACAAAGGTTTCTATACTTTTAGATAAGTATGGATCATTAAAAATTTTCTTAATTCTGATTAGGCTCTAGAAAAAGATTCTTTTAGAATTTCCATGTCCATCCTATGACACTTATTTCAAGGAAAATGCAAAAGCAATGATTAATATAAGTTTATATGATTATAAAACTAAAGGATGGAGTGGAATAGGTGAAGGCCATGATATTTGCACTAGTTAAGGTGTGGAATTTCATCAAAGTTGGTAACGCCCACCCCACAAGTAAGTATTGTAGATGTTGCATTGTTGGAACACGACAAATGGATAAGCGTGATTTGCATTTATTAATATATACACACATTGAGCTTGACCTTTGGATTCGTCTTCAAAGGTCCCTTGGACTCTTAATGATTGTTACATGAACTTGACAGTTCATATTCCTTCACATTGGTAACCCTAACGGATTACGTTTATGAGATTCCACCCCTTGATCCGAAGGGGTATATGTGAGTCCAAGGTGAGAGATGATATCTAAAAGTAGGTAGTTGAAATATGAAAGTGTGCAGTTGTTGATGGTTGAATGTGCTATCTGAATCTAGTGGTTTTGGGATGACAAAAAACCAAATGGATAGCAGAAGCTGATGTCTTCTACTAAATGGTGGTGGTGGTTTAAGGAAGACCACAAACCACTCTTGTGGTTTAAGGATGAACACAAACTCTAGAACCCTTCTCTAGGCTCGAGGGTTCTCGAAACATTTCCTAAGTTAGCCAGAAGTTGAAGGTGATGTCTTCTGCTAAGTGGAAGTGCTCTCGAGTGTTGGTTTAAATATGACCATAAACTATGATTTAGAAGAAGATGCAAGTCTTCTACCAAGTGGAGGTTTAAGGGAAACCACAAACTGTTTTCTAGCATAAGTTGTAAGTATTCTACTAAGTGGTGGTTTAAGGAAAACCATAAACTAGTCACGATTGCTTGTTGTTTCTCGACTGATAGGACTTCAAAATTGGAAGCTTGAATTTCAATCACTGATGCCATTCCCCCTGTCAGGTACAAGGTGAGAATATGGCTACAAGACGTGTCAATACTTGAAAGTGAATTCGTCGGCATGGTTGACATATCTTCTTGACTATTGATGACCATCGCCAAGAAGGAATCCACCCATAATGGTTCTTTACTCTTGAAATTGTCTTGGTTTTAAAACACCTATATGAAGGATGATTGTGTTGTCCACAATGCTCACAAGGACAAATATCGAAGCACTAATATTCAACATGGCCTACTCGCTGACAGTGTAGGAATTTTTGAATATGCTCTTGAACTGGAGCAGGTGAATGTGAACTATCTTGAATCAATTCAACACTCTAGAACTCGATCGGTTTGGTGTAATCTAGATTATGAAAGGTGACATCATTTTCATATCCGATACCTATTATATGCTTGTTCTTCCTGATTTATTCCCAAGGTTTGATGATCCGCTTAGAAAGAGGAAGTTGATATGTACTTGAATTTGGAGTTGGCTTATTGAGTGGCTTATGTGTTGGTTGTTGATCTAATCAACCTCGTGATATTCATCATATTCAAAAATAGGTTTCTAAACAAGGACAGGTTCATAACGTTGTCAAAGATTCTTTCTCTCAAATGCATCATGAAGAAGTTGATTCTGAGTTTGCAGCAGTGTTTCTTTGGCTTGTGTAACTTGCAAGCATGTCACAACATAATGCATAGTGGTTTTATCAATGGTGATTGTAGTGTCTACAGAGGAGAGGATTAGAGTGTTCAGTAACTCTATCATTTCCTCAACTCAAGCCATTTTAAAGACAAAAATAGAGTCAGAGGTTTCTTGCAACTCCACCTAGAATTTACAAGGCAAACTCAACTATGCAAACTCAAAAATGAAGGCAACAAATGGAGGGTGTCAGCTTCTACTGAAAATGAACCCATTTAAAATGAAATTTCAACTTGCACAAGTAAAATTACAATGCTTCAAGTGTACCTTGATTCTAAAGTAGTACAGATCATTAATATTCAATGTGTTGTGTGATATCCACTAGCACAGAGTTTCCAGATGACAAAACAACAACAGATTCTTGACAAGTACATAGATTTCCAAGGGTCTTGCAAGGTTAAGAATTGAGGATTCATGCAATTATAACACTTCAACATTGGATACCTTGTTGGATAGCATGAAAAAAATTGTATAGTTTCATTGTACCAAATGAAAGGAAAAGAACTGCAAATATGGTTCTTGGAAGAGAATGGATTAAAAATTTACCATATGTGTGATTCCTAATGTTTAGTACACTCATAAAGTGTCACACCATGATACAGTGAGCTTTTGGATCGTGGTGTTCATCCACTTTTCTTGACGGGATTGTTACTTTCCACTTGCTTTGTTCGAGTTTCTATACTTTATGGTTGCAAGCCTAATCCACTTGAGCGAAACTATATGTTTGATGAAACGGTCGGTCCAACACTATATGCAGACTAAGTGATGTCATGATCCAATCAAAGTACATGCAATATTTATTATAGCGAGCGGTGAGGGGAAGGTCTTGTCATTTATGTAAGAGTCTGAGTACACAAATACTTATGAAGATCTGCTCTGTTACCAGAGTTTGGGGCTGTAAGAAATTAAGGAACCTCTTTCACAACAACATCAAAATTTCATACATATTAGCATTCAATTGGGAGGTAAAAAGCCCATATGATCGTTTGTTCAACAATCATATACATGGCCGCAATTCTTATCTTGCGGTTGCATGGAAAATAATCACAATCTTGTCATCATATCCTTTACTTTCTTGTCATCTTTTGAAATCGCAATTCCTTCAAACATTGAAGCTCCTTCATTCTTTCCACACTTTAGTATTTCCCATCAGAGGACTCTATCGAAACATTGATTGAGAGGATGTCTTTACAACCAATGGGCCTATGCCCAGAAAATTTTGGTTTAACCTAATGCACGTGATGCACCTATAACCTTACAAATTTCTCACCCTGAACACTAAATTGTTGATTAGGGAAAAAACCAGAGAATTGCATAGTGAAAAGATCATTATGAAGAATATTTATTAAGTTCTCTCTTGGAGATTGATATTCAAATATAACTTCACTCTTCTTGAAAATCCTCAGATAATAGTAAGCCAACACAAACCAAAGCTAATAAGGAGTGTGCAAACAATTGTAGTAGCAAATATATTAAGAGAAAGCGCAAAGCTATTTCAAATATATTCGTGTGAAATTTGTGGAATGGCTAGGCCAAATATGAGGAGATTAAGACATAATGATGGTTACAGGCCTCAGAAATTTATGGAAGAGGGTAGTGAAAATATCGACATCGAACTAATAGGAATCTACTTCAAAGATCAAATTTCACTCAATAGTTTTCTCCTCAACCAAAACCTCGTCTTCAATTATTTTGTACTTTATGCTTTCTATGACTGGACTGGGTTGAAAGTATGATTTAGAAAGACGATGGATTTAGGGTTTCATGTAGAAACAATGGCGCACATATGAATTAGGGTTTCACGCAATGAAGAGTCACACGCGGGGAATCTGAATCATGCAAATGCAGACTAGAATGACTCCAACGGACATGCAATCAAATAGGCAAAGGAATGGATGGAAAACCAAGAGGCATTTTTGGATAGGTCTGACATGGAAAGTGTGTGCCTAGAATTGCAGGGATGGCAGAGGCATTTTTCACGAGAATGGGAGACAATCATTTCTGGATGAGGCAGAAGGAACGTTTTATAGACAGAAACACTCTTATAAATGCTATGGATAACTACCCAAGCTCAAATCAAGCCTAAGAACCAAGGCTTCTTTGATACCACTATTGGAATGCGACAAATGGATAAGTGTGAGTTGCATTTATTAATCAATATGATACACATATATATACATTGAGCTTGACCTTTGGATTCATATTCAAAGGTCCCTTGGAATCCTAATGATTGTTACATGAACTTGACGATTCATATTCCTTCACATTGGTAACCCTAACGGATTATTTTTCTGACATGCACAAAGTTTTTTGTTCGAATTGTCCTTAGAAGTTCCATCAAAGTACGTATATATTTATTTGAATTTTGATTTTCTCAAAAAATAAAAATTTTGAGGTTTGAATATTTTTTAATGTCTTCATTTTTTGTTAAATAAAATATACACCACCAATTTTCTGATATTTCAATTAATGCTTAGTAATTCAAAGGTTAACATAAACATATTTTAATACAATACAACATAAATTTGCTATAATAAACAATAAATATGACAATGAAAATATATCAAAAACACATCTTATGCTTGTACGTCTATTTAATATATTTTTGATATGGTTGTTGTCAATGGTTGTTTACTTTTCATATCCAACATAATTATAAAATGAAGGAAAAAAAAAACATAATTGTCCATTATAGATACCCATAATAAAATGACACATCCACAATATAAATGTCCAAACAAATAATTTACAAATCAGTCTCTGTTGCCATCACCCTGATTATATTCCTTGCTTGGTATTGTAACATTGTTGTTCTCAAAAATATGTTTAGATCTCACATCATGTCTCAGTATGAACCACCAATCCCCATCCAACACATCTGTGTAAAAAAACATTTGGTTGCAATGTTTTGGGAAAATATAAGGCTCCTTACTTTGAACCCACATTTTTTTAGAGTTAATACATATTATCCCAATATTGTGATACTCCTTTACATTCTCATGTTGAAAGTATCCCACCATTTAAAACAAAAAATAGCACGTTGGAATGATGAGAAGTCCACTTGCATGATTTCTTGTATCTTTTGAATGTAACCTAACTTCCCCTCTATCATGTTTTCATCACGATGGCTAGCATGGCTAGATTGGTTGAACTCAACCTCCACTCCACAATCTTGTGTGATGTGTCCTTCATTAGCATACTCAGTGAAAAAATGGTGTCCATATGCCCACATAGATAGGAATAAATGCACATGTAAAAATGTGAACAAAGGACAATGTCATATGTCTAATAACCAAAGCATTAATAAAAACATAATATGTGATCCAATTCAAATGTGCAATATTATAAATATAATGTGGTACTCATAGAGGTTATTATTGATTTGTTGCACCTGGTCCCTATGTTTAGTGCATCCAGAGCTTCTCCACATGGGTTACGACTAGACATCGCATATTTTTCTTGTATCTGATCATCGACCCAATTGTTGGGGCATATTTTCTTTTAAATGATTAGGATAAGTCATTCTTCTACCATTCAACCATCTGAATGTTTTCCTATCACTGTCCCATTTCCTTCTTTTTTGTTCACACAATGTGACCCATGGTCACATTGCCTTTGCATTGTAAAGAATGAATTTATTGATGGAATCCATTTCTAAATTCGCTAATGTATACAAAAATTCAAAACAAATAGCATGAGATCAAATATATATTATCAACTTAAAGAACAAGTTTATTGATGACATCAAAATTTCTAAATTTGTTGATGTATAAAAGAATTCAAAACAAATAGCATTGGATGAAATATATGCTATAACTGACTTACTCTTTATCAATCGCCTTTTTCCATTCATTTGGAGCAACTCCCCTTCCCTTTTGTCCTCATCTTTATGGTTGTCCCAAACAACTTCCCCTTCTGTGTCGTCAATTTTATTGATGTACTCATTGGAATAATAGAATGACTCATATACTATGTACCCCTCTGCCATAGAGTCCTCTGGTTTTTCCCTTTCTCGAGCAAACCCCTTCAATTTTTTCATGTACCTCTCTAAGAATAACACCCAATGACATGAGACCACCCCAACTAATTCAACCTCATCAGGTAGGTTAATTAGAAGATGGACTTGGGAAAAAGGAACAGTTTGGGTTGAAACCCTAGCGAAGCTTAGAACCCTAGCGAAGCTTAGAACCAGGCCCGTGCCTGTATGCGGCCTGCGTGCACGTCAGAATACTGCCATCTGTTTTGCTGCCTTGACGGTTAGCACCTCACGGGGCTCTTGCTATCCTCTCAATGAGCACGGAAGAGGGGGGGAAACCCCCCTCGTACAGCGATATAGCTGCCAGCGATCGATCGGGTACACGCGCCAAGAGGCCAGCCTTCGAACCTCCGACGCATCTGAGGGATCAACTCTTTACCCAAGAGCAAAGTCGCGGCAAAGGACCGGAGCACGAACCCAACTCATCACATCTGCAAACTTCCAAAAACTGGCTGCCAGGTAAGTGCATCCCCCAAATGGACAAACCACCGCTTTATCAGATTAAATCTACAAGGGTGGAGGAACACACCCAATTTTTGATGGACCACGCCCTTATAGGCAAGTTCCTAGGCCTTTGGCCAACCGAGAGAGACCTCACTCGCTGGATAAAGGACTGGTGGAACCCCAAAGGAGACTATGAGGTACAGCTCAGCTCCAAGGGGTTCTTCACAATCATTCTGTACAGCCTAGAAGACAAAGACAGAATATTTGATAACGGCCCTTATTTCTATAACTCAGCAGGCCTCTTTTTAAGGTTTTGGACCGATAGATTCAGCCCAGAGCAAGAGGACTTCTCGAGAGCACCTGTATGGATACGGTTTTACTCCCTACCTCAGGAATTTTGGCTGGAAGAAATTCTCATGGGTATAGGCAACACGATAGGACAATATATTAAAACTTCAGAAGCCACCAAAATAAGGAAATACACCTCATATGCTCGAATCTGCATCTACATGGACATCTCAAAGGCCCTACCAGGTTCTATTACACTGGAATACCAGGATGAGGAATGGAACCAGACAATAGACTACGAGCATATACCCTTTCACTGCAGGAAATGCCACGAGCATGGTCACCTGTTCAGAGACTGCCCCTTGAACGCTTCATCCCCCAAACAAGTCGAAGTCAAGCAGAAGGACGGCTTTACTAGCGTCGCAGGCAGAAGGAAAAATCCAGCAAAAAAACAGAACCAGAGCTCAGCTGCAAGGACCCCCTCCAAGAACTCTTTTGAAGCTCTCAATCAGCTCCAAAAAGACGTGGAACCACAAACCTCCCCCCAAGCTTCAGCGCAAGGGAAAGGTAAAGGCCCTAAGATTTCACACACAACTCCTCCAAAGGCAAGCACGCAATCAACTCATTCAGGCAGGGACGAGGACACCAACATGCTTATTGACGAGATGGATCTGGCAGAGATAGATTTGGAAAAACTGGAGGAAGCCCTCAATCAAAAGGATCTGCAACATCTACCAGTCGAACAGCTCAGAAAAGTGCATAAGGTCTTCACTGACTCAACGACAGGCTCCACGTCCAGACTGGGTATCTCGTCAGAACCAGGCCACGAGCCCAAAAAATCCACGAAGGAGAACAAGAGGCGCGGACGCAAACTAGCCCAACAGTTCATAAAGGAAGCAGGACACTTAATGATTAACTCAGGCCAGATACAGAGGTTATCGGAGGGATATCTCCACCCCCCCCCACCATCCTCATGATGAAAACCATATCCTGAAACATAAGAGGTATTAATGGAAGATCTAAACAACGGATCCTCCAAGATTGCATTAAGACAGAAAATCCAGATATATTACTATTACAGGAAACTAAATGTGCAGGAAGGGAAGCGGAAAGTATTTTTCGAAGCAGCTGGAAGGGCGGGAACTTCCTCCTTCAGGACTCCGTTGGATTGGCAGGAGGACTTGCCATCCTTTGGAACCCACAAAAGGTATCTATGACTCATCCTTTTTCCACCAAAGGCACCCTCTCAACGCACTTCAGATCTTTAGATTCCTCCAAGGAAGGAGTCATTACAAATGTTTACGGTCCGCAATCCCTCCAGGACAAAGAGGTCTTTTTACAATCCATGCTTTATATTCAAAACCTAATACTCTCGCCACACTGGATTATTGGGGGCGACTTCAATATGATACTAACTCTGGAGGAGAAATCTGGAGGTTTAAAAAGGCTGGAGCCGGACAGTGCCAGATTCAAATCCTTAATTGAGCAACTAAAGATGGTCGACTTGGAAACTCGAAATGGGATCTTCACGTGGTCCAACAAAAGGATAGGGCCCCAGCATATTGCCTGCAGGTTGGATCGCTTTCTAGTCTCTGAAGCACTTCTGGAAAACGATCAGGCTTTGGAAGCCAATATTCTACCAAAATCAGGGTCGGACCACTGGCCCATAGTCCTATGTCTGGACCCGGGGCTCCCTGCTAGGCCCAAGCCTTTCCGTTTTGAAAAGTTTTGGTTTACTCATCCAAACTTTGACCAGTTAGCACGCACCTGGTGGGCCCAGGCAGAAATAGATCATGGCACACACATGTACAAGTTCCAACAGCACCTCAAAAACTTCAAACAACTCATTAAAAGATGGAATAAAACCACATTTGGTGATATTCTTCTCAGGAAAAGGGAAATTGAGAGCCAACTTGAAGAACTCCAGCAAATTTTCATAGCAGGAAACCGAACTCAGAACCTGGCAAGAGAAGAAGAAGAACTAATAGCAAACCTGGAAGCCTGTAGAGAACAGGAAGAAATCCTTTGGAGGCAAAAGTCTCGGGTCCAATGGCTTAAAGAAGGGGAGCGCAACACAAATTTCTTCCATAGGGCAATGACACATTGCAGATACATCACTCAGTTGGAGGATGATCAAGGTACCCCGATAAGAGACCATGATCAAATAGTGGAAGAGCTCAACTCTTTCTATCAAGATCTCCTTACAGAGACCAACGTAAACAGGGAAGAAGCCATCCGAAAAGTTACCCGGCATATTCCGCGACTGATCAATTCGGAACAGAACACAGCACTGATGAGGCCTATCACTCAGTCCGAGGTGAACCTAGCTGTAAAGGACATGCCCCCCGGTAAGGCACCAGGCCCTGATGGCTTCACAACAGACTTCTTCCACTACTGTTGGGACATGATCAAGGAGGAGGTCTGGAGGGTCGTAGAAGAATCCTGAACATCTGGTCAGGTTCTTTCGGCCTTAAATGCGACCTTTATTACTCTTATTCCCAAGGAGGAGCGAGCCACTCACCCGAGACAGTTCAGGCCAATTTCCCTCTGCAATGTCATCTATAAAATAATTACAAAGGTCATTRCCAATCGTCTTAAGCCTCTCCTGCYGACCATCATCTCCAATGAGCAATCCGGCTATGTGGAGGGAAGACAAATCATGGATAGCGTCATCCTAGCAAATGAGKTCATCCACTCCCTAAAGACTAGCAAAATACCAGGYATGCTTATCAAACTGGATCTCTCAAAAGCTTTTGACARACTAAGTTGGCAATATATGCGGTCGGTCCTGGAATCTTTCGGCTTCTCTAGCCTCTGGGTCGATTGGATACTTAAGCTCACCTCCTCCTCCTTTTTTTCTATCCTTGTCAATGGCACTCCTTCACGGCCCTTTTGCTCCACCAGAGGTATAAGGCAAGGAGATCCTCTCTCCCCCTTCCTCTTCATTATCATGGCAGAGGGCTTAGGCCGCTATCTCAAAGAGGCGGTCCTTGAAGGTTCTCTTGATGGGCTGACGCTCTATAACCTGCATCCAGCGCCCTCACACAACCAATTTGTTGACGACACTCTCCTCTTGAACACGCCCACTGTCAAGGAAGCCATCAAACTTAACTCAATCCTCTCCGACTTCTCGGAAGCCTCTGGAATGTTGCTCAACCTGGACAAATCAAAGCTTTACTTCTTCAACACGCCGGTCTCGGTTCAGGCCCACCTCTCTAGACTTCTTGGCATTGCCAAAAGCTCTCTCCCTTCCACTTATCTGGGTATTCCCTTAACTGGAGAGTCATCGAGGTCCATCTCCTGGGATAGCTTGTTATTATCTATTTCCAACAGACTGCATAATTGGACCTTCAGACCATTGAATATAGCTGCTCGACTAGTTCTCCTTAAGTCAGTTCTTCAAGCTCTGCCCACCTACTTGTTTACAGCTTTGGCAGCGCCAAGCTCGGTCATCAAGGCCATCAGAAACCTCCAACGCAATTTCCTGTGGAAAGGAAACCAGAACAACAAGAAATGGGCTTTAGTTGGATGGGAGAATCTCTGCAAACCCAAAAAGTTAGGAGGGTTGGGCATCCGAGACCCGGGAAAAATGAACCAAGTCATGGGAGCCAAGATGTGGTGGAGATGGCTGAAGCATCCGCAAGAGCTTTGGGCGCATCTTTGGAAACAGAAGTACACCCCAAATGTTCCATCAAACCAATTAATAAGATTCAATGAACTGATCCAAGGTTCCAATATCTGGAATACAGCATGGCGAAACCGGCCCCTGATACAGAAGCACGCTTTCTGGGAGGTAAAGAATGGCGAAAGTACACTTTTTTGGCAGGATTCATGGCAACAGCTGCCTCCCCTTGATGATATGGAAAGCCTTCACACAATCAAGCTTAAACTTCAGCAAAATGGACTACACACAGTCAAGGATTATTGGATCCCAACTCCAGAAAGGCAACCATGGCGAAAATGGAAAATCAACAGAACTGATCTTCAGATTAGGGAGGAAATTGACCTTCTACCGTGGCAGGACTGCATGCAACATCGGAAGATCCCAAGCAAAGAAGGAATGGATGTGCTTAGATGGGGTCACTCCACCTCTGGCATCTTCTCAGTCAAAGAAGCTTATCATTTACAGGGTAACCCTCTAAATCAGATACCTGATCCCATTTGGAGCAAAATCTGGCAGCCTTTCTTATGGCCGAAGGTTTCATTTTTTCTTTGGCTCACGGCCCAAAATCGTATCCTCACATGGGACAACCTCAGAAAGAGAGGATTTACAGGGCCCTCTCGGTGCACTCTCTACCAACACAACGAGGAAACCATGGAACATCTCCTCAACACTTGTCACTACAGCCATCAGATCTGGGATTGGGGAGCTCAAGCCATGCGACGATCCCAGAGAAATCGTGATAGCATTCGGGACACTTTAGCAAATTGGGAAACAATTTCTTTCCACAATCCAATCCTCCAGCGCATCTGGCAATTGCTACCGGGATTTATAATCTGGTCAATTTGGAAGGAAAGAAACAAGAGGATTTTCAAATCCAAGCAGTCCCCCTCCCTCACTACTTGGGAAAGGGTCAAATGACTTATCCGTGAAACGATACAATGCAAGACCTGGCCCCCTGAAGATATGCAGTGCAAGCCCGCGGAGAAGTTCATTCTGGATGGATGGAGCTTGCAATTGCACACACAGCCTCAAGGGAAGACCAACTCTGGCAGGGCCAACTGTCCCACGATTTGGACCCCACCCCCCCCTGAGTTCCTAAAGCTCAACTTCGATGGCGCCTCTAGGGGAAACCCAGGACCCACCGGTTTTGGGGCAGTTCTTCGGAACCATTTGGGTAAAATCATTCATATTCTAGCTGGTTTTATGGGTGAAACTACGAATAATGTGGCGGAGCTCACCAGTCTAATAAGAGGCCTCCAAGTCACTGCCCATCATAAGTATCACCGGTTAATTATAGAAGGAGACTCCCTGGTAATAATTAAACTCATTTCCAAAAGCCTTCACGGCTTGCCCCCCTGGCGGATCTCCCCCAGCTGGAGACTTTCTGGACTATTGGAGGACTTCGAAGTTCTCACCAATTCCATCCTCATTTTAATCCCTTCTCATGTTAAGCGAGAGGCTAATAAGGTTGCGGATCACCTGGCCAATATAGGAATTGATGGAAAAAAAGATCTCATACACTGGCAGGCCCAAATCTCCGAAGAAACAGATCTTTCCAGGAGGTGCAGGGACCTTGCATGCAGAGATTTCATAGCCCCGGATGGGGTGCCATGCGGACAGGGGGAGACAGATGGAGGCGCACTCGGCCTCGGCTTAAATGCCGAGGGTCGCCACCCACACGCCAATATTTACGATGGGGGACGGCCTCTGCAGCAAAGTTAAGTTGATGGTACCCCCCCCTCGCGCGTTCATTCACAACGCACTTGGGACGGGAGAGGATAAGGGTTGGCAAATGGTTTCGGGCTATGGTTATATGAATCCCTCCGCGACAGGGAAGAGCAGGGCTGCACCTGCTTCGGCTCCAATTCTCGTTGGATTGCTTTGGTGCAGACCCGTTTCTTTGGTACTCAGACTCTTCGCATCATCGGGGGATCCTTCGACGTTTGATGTAGAACAGGGTAAGCCTGCCTGTGCCCTGCAACTCAATTCAATTGTGACTGGGCACATCTGTCTTTTACGGCACTTGTTCCACTCGCTCCCCATGGTTAGAAAAAGAGGCAGATCGCGTCGTGGCGCGGCCTGGTATGCTCGCAAGGCTCAAAGGCAGAGGAAGGAGCAACTGGAGCGGGCCTTGGCTCTGGCGCCCTCCATCCTCAGAAAAAGAGCAAAGGAAGAGAAGCGGGCGCTCCTCGCCACCATAGCTGAACCTAGCGAAGGTTGCAGTAGAGACAAGCAGGATGCTGGCATGGAGGGAATTTTTCCACCCTGCATTGTGGAGGAAGACTCGACCTTGGCGAATTTTCCACTCGTGGTAAGGAATGAGGCGACTCCTCAGGTGAAGTGCACCTCCACTTCGGTTCAGAACGACTATATCCCCGGCTGTCTCGTGGAGGAAATTCCATGGCCGGGTGATGATAATGTTTGCAGTCATGATTCTCAGGGGAAAGAAGATGAAGAGGTGGGCGCTACGATGGCTGAGGAGCAGCGAGAGGGCGATGTTGGTGGGGAAGCGGCGACGGGCACGGTGGACTCGAGTGGCAGCTTACATGGGTCTCTTCTCCGGGAGGAACAMCTGGCTCTTGTTTTTKACCTTCRCGGCCACTTGTCAGAMTTGGAGCTYCGGGTGTGCACAATGRGACGAAGCATGGACATGCTTCTTGAYGCTTTCTCCAATGCGCCAGCKACRYGGAAATGCCCCCTYTGTGCGCAAGCTTTTKCCCTCCCGGCTGGGTTCATGTGGCAGAAGGATGAGGACGGCAGACCACCTGGCAGACCACCTGGCACATAGGTTTTTATGCTCTCGGTTCCTAGTTTACTTTGTTACTGTTTTATGTATCTTTGGACTGTTGGCATCTGTCCTGGTTTCCTTCGGGCAGGATAGATGCCACAATGTTTATGCTCTATTTTTCTACTTGGTTCTACATATTATCATGCTACTCTGTTTTACCTATGCTGGTTTCCGAATCTCGGCAACATTTTTGGTAAATTCAGGCATACTTCTCTGTACATCTTGCAAAAGTTTTTTGCCTCTTTAATATAGCAGGGTCTACCCCCCCTTTTTTATTTAAAAAAAATAAAATTAGAAGATGGACTTGCAAGTTCATAAAACTCGTGGGAAGTTCCTTTTCAAACATACAAACAATCTCAACTATCTCTTGATGCAAAAATGGAATGTTAGCCATATGAATCTTCCTTGATGTGATCTAGTGTACGAATACAAATAATTTTGATATGGCACATCACAGGTCCTGGGGGAAGTCATGGTTCACACAACCACACACAAGCAAAGGATAATGAAACTACAAATAGACACACACATCATTAATTTCCATAAAATTGTGAGTGCATAGCATATTTTTATCAACGTCAATATAGAAGAAGAATCATGTAATAAACATACATACCCTTAGAAGTTTCAGATGGTCATGTGATTTCAACCCCGACAAGTTCCCTTCTACAATGAGCAATGTTGTAGAGTCAACCCATATAAAGAAGGTGTCTTCACACTGTCACAGATGAATCCTCCTGCGGACAAGCATATTCCCTCTTGGTCTCTAGACTCCTAAGGCCAAGACAGTAAAGTGCTTAACGTGGACACTGGCATCCTTTTAGATATAATTAAACTAACATACAAAGAGGAAGAAAAAAGATGTGTACCTTGTTAACGACATTTGTCCTCGCAAAGTCCAAGTTGAGCTCCAATCCTGAGATCCTCTATAGGTCCTATAGAACAAAAAAGATACAAAGAACTTCCTATTCTATTGAGATTATCTCAAATATAGATCTATGTATTGAAGACAAATTCATGTGGAACAAACATAAATTTGAAAGAAACAGGCCAAGCATTGATTATTAATGAGAATAAATAAAAGGTGCTTGCAATCCTTTGATGGAGGTGCAACAGCCTCTCCCATCTCTCCTTGTCCAACCCCTTTGCTCAAGTAATCTACATTGATTATGCTTCAATGGCATCTCACTTATGAGATCATAAGTTTCATATCTCCAATATTTTTTGCACCTTTCATCATGAGAAGGCCTCCTTATATAACCTTGGAGAGGCCCAACTACTTGAGAGATCTTTGGGATAAGTTGAGGATTCCTCTCCTTCATTTGAGGATCTTCCCTAAGATCATGCCTTGACCCAAGATTCAAACCCAACTACCTTCAAATATTGAGGGGATTATCCCTTGATTTCCTCCAACAAACCAAATTTCGCCCAAAAAAGGGCAGTGCTCCCTCAAAAGGGGCACAGAGCACTAGAATGCTCCTCTATAAGGGAGTACAGAGTGCTAGTGCTCCCTGTCGGTAGGTAGGGGAGAGCTCCCTCCCAAAATTGATGTTTTAGTGGCTTTTTCAGTGGCACAAGGTTTGTACTCTTCTGTCAATTGATTTTCTTTCTTCAAAACTAGTCTTTGAGGTGTCTTAGTGTTCTTGTGATGTCGTTAGAGAGACGACATAGGTAGTATGATGTTTGCGACACTTGTGGTCAAGATGTGACACTTGGGAACAAGATGTGACACTTACAAAACTTGTAATGATGACACTTGCGACACTATTGAAGTGAGTAATTTTGATGTGTAACATATTGCCCCCCAAAGTGCAAAGTCAGAAGACGATGATGACTGAAGTACTTTGTAGACTTTTTCGAGCAAGGGTATGGACGCAAAGAGGCTGGAAAAATCTACACACAACCATCAAACAAATATTATGACATGTTTCAAACCCAAGGACGGGATAACTATGCTTGAGTGATAAAGACTTTTTAGGTATGGCCGCCATAAAATACACTGCGGATCCATAATTATATTGACAAAAAGGTATAGCCACTGAAGATACAATGTGGATCTATACTCCTATGAACTGAACTGATCATAGACATGAAGAATACACAGTGGATCTATGAGATGACAAGACATAGCCACGACCAACACAAAGTGGATCTATGTAACAGTATATGTGTCATAGTTCAAAAGAACTCCTTCGCAACCTGGGAAAAGTATACATAAGAGTGAAAACTCAACCCAGGGTCTTCTTACCGATCCCGATGTAGTATGAATATAACCATGTGAATATATGTCCTGATGTCGAACATGGTAGAAACCACTTGATTACCAGTCAATGAGGTAAACCATTAACAAGCATGAGGGAGATCACCATTGATGTCAATGATTCCCAAGGTACTCTAGTACATTCCGACGAATGTGAATAGATGAGCTAAAGTCGAACATCCGTGGAATCATCCGATCAAGGGTCAATGATGTAAACCCACTGTTGGACATGAGGAGGCCTGCCATTGAGGCATGCAGGTTCCAAGGTACTAACTGGTTTCTAAGTCTAATTCCTGGATAATATGTTGAAGTCGACAGGAATAGACTCGTCGAAGGAGGGCCTTGATGTATCCCCCATCAATGACACGAAAATGACACAGAGATGTAATTGGTAGATCAAATGAACATGGACTGACATGGGTATTGAAGCAGGATATTTGTGATGGCTGACTCTCGAGGCAGATACTTCCCTTGAACACTGAGGCACAACAACAAAAAATTAACATGGACCAAAACTTGATGATGCAGTGGATGATGTGACTTTCGTCAGGTGACCCAAAGGAGTAAAAGAAAATCAGAGGATTGGCTCAATGCAGAGGTTCAACGGATTAAAATGCATGCAAAGACAAAGTGTCATGTTCAAGGGTGACCGTAAGAGTTACTGGTAATATTCTCAAAAATTGCTTAGCTTGCTTCTTTCAATTTTTCCCCCATCCAGATAGACGAGTACCTCTTTTTAATTTAATGAGCTCGAGGAGGGTAACACATGCTCGATATGACTCACTTTCGGTAAGTCCCTCTTCCTTTGTTTAATGAACTGGAAGAAGCAAGGGTTCGATCCCGTATGGTCCCTTCAATATATGATTGTTTAATGAGTCCAGAGAAGGTAAACTCAATGGTTTTTCATATTTAGAGAGTTTGAAAACAACTTAAAGATGACTCCAATGTTTTCCTTTTTCATAATGTTAGTCTTGCGAGGCCGAAAAATAGATAAATTATCACTCAAAAGACACCCTTTCAAACCTTTTAACGAGTGGGAAAGGAAGCAAGATCACTCGACAATATTTTCATGTTTAGAGAGTCTGAAAAGAGATTACAGACGACTCCAAGGGGTTCCTTTTTCGTATATCCATGTGAGCCCGAAAAAGAGATAAAAGGTTGCTCGATTGCATTATCATGTATTTACGAGCATGAGAAAGAACAAAGACTAAGCTTGGTATGCCCCTAGCTTGAAAGCTAGTGGCTTAACTCTAGAATGATCATCAAAGGCTAGAGACATGCCCCCCAAGATTTAATTCATTCACCGACTTTGAGGTTGTCACCAATTTCTCTACTAGATGGAGAAAAAGGATAAGGTTGGATGAAATGAAGGTTCAAATACGAGACCTAACGAAAGAATCGACTCGACAAGAGAGGTGACTGTTTCATTTTTTAACGAGCTTGACACAAGAAATGAACTATGCTCATGGCTCCGGGTTAAATCCGTAGATCCTTGTTTCATGTTTTAACGAGCTTTCTACAGAGAGGAAAACTATGCTCAAAGCTTATGTTTCATTTTTTAATGAGTTTGCTACAGAGAATAGAAACTATGTTCGTGGCCTTTGTTTCATTTTTTAATGATCTTGCCACAGAGAAGAGAAATTGTGCTCGTGACCTCTGTTTCATTTTTTAATGAGCTTGCTATAGAGAAGAGAAACTAGGCTCGTGGACTCTCTTTGATCATGGCTTCCAAGAGAATAACGCTCTGGAAGGACACCATGTCAAGGGACAAAAATCAGTCATGGCTTCCAAGAGATCTTCACTGGATGGAAGAAAATCATTTTAGAAGGAACACATGTCGAGGGTTGTGACAGGGATAAGGAGATTAGGCTCCAATAGCCCTACCGAAGAGATCACCATGTCAACTACCGGATCCAAATCATCAAAAGTTGAAGTCATGGGAGACAATGGAAAATCAACATCAGGAGGGAAGATAGAGTGTGTATCTTCCCAAATTTCTTCACGAGGGGGAAGAAAAGAGGATTGATGATGGTTATCATCCCGAGGTAGCTTGTCAATTCTCATCATTTCCATAATCGATTCATCAGAGGGAAAAATTGGGGAAATGTAGTCGATTGCAGACGACAAGGAATTTAACCATGATGGCATCGAGTAACTGTCAGGTGCCAAGAGATGTTAGGCATTCGAGGAGGGAGAGGTGGATTGGATAACAACGTATGAGGTTTCGACTGGACCAAGTGGCATGGTGTCACCTAGCGCATAGAATTGCAAGTGACTAGGTACAATCCAAGGGTCAGATGATTCCAAAGATTGATAAGTAGTGGTCTAAATCATATCGACGGTGGCAATATGATGTGTAGTTGGTGGAAGTGGTGTAGGGAAGGTACCCATAAGGCTAGAATATTTCAACAAGCCAACACCAATGCTTTCATATATGATCTCTTGATCTCCCAAGAATGGAATATTGTTGGTAGCGGGAGCGTGAGCGTCGGGTGTACAGAAATCTAATTGATCGACAGTGACAATTTTTCCCTGATGAGGAAATTGTACACATCGAAACATCGACGAGGTAATGGAAGTCATAGCATAAAACCAACTTCTTCCAAGTAATAAGTTGTAATCGAGGGGAGCATCGACCACCTTGACATCAACAATGACGGTTTTGCCGCCCAACTGGACGGGCAGAGACTGTAAAATCCCATGGGGATGAAAACCTCACCCATCGAATGCGCATAACATCATTGGGGATTTGTTAAGTACGGGTGATTTTAAACTTTTCAACCATGCTAAAGACATAACACAAGTAGAGGCTCCCTCATCCAAGATGGTTCAGTGAATTTGTTGATTGTGAACAACAACATCAATTTGGAAAGCAAGTTGGTGGGAGAGTATAGATGTATAATTGTCCAAGTTAAACATGATATTGTTGGACGAATCAGGATCAACAACGCCAATAGCAGCCAAGAGCATTCTACGTTGACTAGGGCAGTGTTGTAGAACTTCTAACATAGACATAGCACACGGTGCTTGAGCCAAATCTTCAACAATGTTGTAGTTCTGGGCGGCACGTGAACTAGGATTAAAGGTAGATTTACAGAAAGTGATCTTAGGAGGGTGTAATGTAGATTCAAACAAAGGTTTCTCAATTTGAAGTGGTCTAGATGGAGGACTAACAGATGGAGGACTAACGGAGGATGTTGATGGATCCATTAAAGAACCGTTAGTGACCTTGGATTTGTCAGGTTTAGTTGGTGTGTCATACGTCTTAGAGCGAGTGATCAAATTAATCCCATTAAACATATAAATATGGGCACTTGTTGAGGCCTCATCATGAGGATGGCTAGAACTGCCCCCAAGAGAGGGGGTTTGAACAACCATGGATTGTTGTTGTGGAAAAGGATGAGTAAGCATAGCGGGTTGTGAATTTCCCTAGAAAATTTTGGCCACTTCATCGCAATGTGAACAGTCTCGAGTGTAGTGATCGTCACCACAAATGATACATGGGAATTTCATTTTTCGTTGTGGTTTATTTTCGGTAGCAGGTGTTTGAGCTTGATTTTTTGGTTGTTCATTGTTATTAGTATTTTTTGATTTATTTTTTTCCTTCTTCTTACCTCTGGATTTTTGTGAAGGGGAAGATTGAACTGCATTCACCTCAGAGATTTGAGTTTGGGGGGAGGTAGAGGAGAGTGTGGTCAACTGGGAAGTAGATTGAGTTTTGATGAAACCGATAACAATGTCTGCATGAGATGAGGAGGACGGCTTGGATGGATCAGCATTAGCTCGAGCAACATTCAGAAGCAACTCATACAAAGTACCAGATTATGAATAAACCAAATCTAAGTACTGAGCTTGAGCAACGGTTTCTTCCTTGGTGACTACGCCACCCATAGCGACATCATGAGCGATAGGGGGTAAAAGTGATTTAGTAAACCACTCCGCCAATAATTGGTCAGGAATGATTGCTTTGATCATCCTTCGTCATCGTCTCCACTCATGAATATGGTCAGAGATATGCATGGAGTCAGTTTGACGAAGGGAGGTCAAGAGTTCAGTACTCATATCGTAGTGAATTGGTAGTTGAAAGTGTGTGAGGAAAGACATGGAAAGGGAGTTGAAATCATGAAAAGAAGCATGTGGTAGTTCAATATACCACTTTGTTGCAGAGCCCATAAGTGTTCGCTGGAAAAGGCGCAAACGTATAGAAGCATCCATGAGGGAGTTTGATGAACACCACAAATGGAAAGTCATCACATGGTTATTTGGATCTTCTCCAGGTTTTTCGTCAAATTTCAGAATATCAGAAGGAAGTTTAGATAGAATAACTGGCCAAACTAGTGAATGAAAAATAGGATCATTGGTTAATCGAGACAAGTCTGGGAGATCTAGAGTCGCAAGGAAAGATAGTTATCGGTTAACTTGCAGATGATACTGGTGTGCCATAGGAACACCAGTAGGACCATAAACTAGGTTAGGTGGATAATTGTAACCAGTAGGTCCTCCTACATACGGTTGTTGTTGACTAGGATAAATAGGATTCGATGATGGCTGAGAAACATTTGCATAACCCGGTGGGTTTTGAGCATTATAAGTCGAGTGATTTTCTTTCCCATAAGGAGGATAAACATGTTTCCCTTGAGGAGGGTAAGAAGTAGATCCCGGAGGTGGATACACATTAGGGGGAGGATAAACATTAGACCCTTGGGAAGGATAAGGTTGTTGTCCTTGAGGACTTCGGGTGGTGTTTGGGATGCCACCTGGATAAGGTTGTCCATAATATGGTCCGAAAGGAACAAGATTTGATACTCCTCCTTATGGTTTATGATATGAGTGCCCCCCAATGTGGGGTTTGGTAAATGTGCCTCCTGAAGATACTCCCCAGTATTGTGAAGGATTTCCAGCAAACGAAGTTTTCCCCCCTACCAGCAGTGGATTAACGACCAGGGTATCACTAGCAAAGGGAGGTTTCCCTCTGGGAAGAACATGAAAGGGGGTTTTCCTCTGGGAGGGGTAGGCCCGCCATAGGATGGTGGTCTTCCAGAAGGGATAGGTCCGTTGGATGGTGGTTTCCCTCCAGCCCGTTGTATTTGGACGGCAAGGGTCTGCATTCTCTGGTGCAAAGATGTCCCAACAAGATCGTGTCGAACATGTGGAGTTGTAGAGTGAAAGTTTATAAAAGTGGGGGTAGGGATCGAAGTGCCTTGGGAATGAGTAGAGGTAATGATTCTAGCATTAGGATGGACTTGTGTTGACATAACAGTAGGGTTAATGACCTGATCGATGGGGTGATTCATATTTTGACTAGATGGCCCCGTTTCAATAGGAGGTTCATGAGGATTAAAGGGTTTTCAAATGGATTCAAAATTCTCATAGAGATTGTGTCCTGATGAAGTCCTTAATACAGAATGAGCAGGTGTGGGATTTGTATCTACTGCAGTGGTAGGATGAATATGAGTCCTATACTCATCACCAAATATTGGTTTTGTGGATCCCATATATGTTTCAGTAAATGCTCTCTCAGGTAATTGTGGGACCTCTTTGTCTATGACGTTCTCAAGGGAGTCTAAACGAAGCAAAAGTGGTTCGAGAGGGGTTTTCAACACAGATGTAGTGCGAGGAGTGGGATTCTCAACTGTAACCAAAGTTCCTTCTTGATTGTCTAATGGAGGAGCAACAACACTCCCAGCATTAGATTGATTTTCTACCTCTCCACGGTAGTTGTCTTCTGGAGGGTTAGGAGGTAAGCGTTGGTAGCCTTTCGGGGGCAGCCCTTGCATCCTACGCGATCGACAAAGACCTTTATCATCTACAGTCTCAATTTTGGAGAATAATAGCACATGCTAAAAATCTAGGGCCAACTAACAAAAAGAAACATCATATGCTAATCAAATATAGGAATCAAAACCAAGCAAACAAAACCTTCTCTCGATGATCGTACTAGTTGGTGATGAAATCCAATGTCACGTGATCAAGTCAAGAAGGGGCTAGGATATGGTGGAACAGTTACAATGGTGACCTGCTTAACAGACTCTCACTTTGGTGCAAGCTTCCACACAGTAATTGTGGATTTACCCTACAAGGAGCTCAAGTGAGTTTGACCACCGTCTGTTCCAGGTACAACAAAGACTTGCCTTCACTATCACCTTGTGTAAGTACCTAAAGATTGTGGCTACTAAGTACACCAACTCGCAGTCAACCCCTGGGCGGGTATAGTCAACAATCCAGTCCGAATGTATGGGCAGGATAACAAGTCTGAAATCAACTTGAGAGGCTCCCACACATAATCGTGGGTATACCCTCAAGTGACCCCCAATATACGATCTGACCACTACAAACAATTGAACCACAGAGGGATAATCTTCGTAATTCTCCTGAATGCGACCTCGTGTGTAACCCCTGTGTGAGAGGGGGATCCCAGAAATCCTATACGACAATTGGATTTTCTCTCCCTATCGCAATATGCTAATGTTTGTTTTGAAAAACTTTGGAGAGTTGTACTCACGGCCTAATCCAAAGTACTAGTCCTAGTCTAATGTTGGTGGAAGATTCTAAAAACAAAAATGTTCTAGATAAATTTTAATTAGCGATAATTTTACAGGTGTTCTTTACTCAAGGGTTTATGAAAGTGAAACTGATGGTATTATGACTCAATTCCCAAAATATGCATAAGAAAATGATAAGCAGTCTTTTCTTTCGATGAATGCCTATTTAAGGGAAAGAGAGAAAGTTATTTTCATTATCAAACACTGAGATGAAACATCCTCATACAATCGTTTCTTAGTCAAATCCAATGTAATGCTAAAAAATTTCAGAAATGCCTTCTAATATCCAAACCAATCACTAAAATATGTCCTTTTGCTTCTATGTGAATGATAATCAGATGTAAAACTTCTAATGTCAATCAGACTTTAGGATTAAACAATCAGAAGCAAACCTCACACAAACAAAAATACACTCTTGTCGTGAATAACCAAGAAAGACAAAGATAACCAAATTTGCAAACAAGAACCAAAAACCTCCAAAAAAAGAGAAATGCTGGAAAACTGACCTCAACGATCAAATGGAAAGATTCACAGACCTTTGGATTTCCTCACAAAATATTTCACTCAGTCAGATAAATGAGGAGAAAACAACAAGTTAACTCTAGATCAGCAGAGACAAAGAGTGACTTCAAGGCAAGGAAATAAAATGCCAAGTTTCCAAGCAAAAGAGATCAATTATTATAAAACAGGGTGTTGAAGGCCAATACCAAGATGAACTTAGAGGATGAAACTCCTGAGTCAAAGCCAAAATGAATAAATAGCTTCAGAAGATGAAAAACCTGGATAATTTTTCATAGAAAGGGGGTATCACTCTGGTGTAAGGGGCACTAGAGCATTCCAATGCTCTGTGTGAGGCTAATAGGGAGTGATGGTTCTCTGATAGCAAGGGAGGGGGAGCGCTATGCTCTCAAAACTCAGAAAAAATCTCAGAAAACCAAATTTCTAAATAGACTCAGTAAATCAGGGTGATCATGACAAAACAAAGAGGCAATCAAATAGATCTAAGAATCAAAGAGACAGTATGGAGAAGGTCAAATGAGTGGAAAAAGAGACAAAACAAGATCTAGGAAAGGAAACAAAAATCAGATCTCCTCCCCAGTGGAGTCGCCAATTTTTGTTACAGGTGAATCCTCCTGCGGACAAGCGAATTCCCTCTTGGTCTCTAGACTCCTAAGGCCAAGACAGAAAAGTTCTTAATGTGGACACTGACATCCTTTTAGATCTAATTAAGCTAACATATGAAGAGGAAGAAGAAAGATGTGTACCTTGTTAATGGCGTTTTTCCTCGCAAAGTTCAAGATGAGCTCCTCGATAGGTCCTGTAGAACAAACAAAGATACAAAGAACTTCCTATTCTATTGAGATTAGCTCAAATATAGATCTATCTAATGAAGACAAATTCATGTGGAACAAACATAAATTTGAAATAAACAAGCCAAACATTGATTATTAATGAGAACAAGTAAAAAGTGCTTACAATCCTTTGATGGAGGTGCAACAGCCTCTTCCAGCTCTCCTTGTCCAACCCCTTTGCTCAAGTAATCTACACTGATTATGCTTCAATGGCATCTCACTTATGAGATCATAAGTTTCATATCTCCAATTTTTTTTGTACCTTTCACCATGAGAAGGCCTCCTTATATAACCTTGGAGAAGCTCAACCACTTGATATATCTTTGGGATAAGTTGAGGATTCCTCTCCTTCAATTGAGGATATTCCCTAAGATCATGCCTTGACCCAAGATTAGAACCCAACTACCTTCATATATTGAGGGGATTGTCCCCTGATTTCCTCCAACAAACCAAATTTCACCCAAAAAAGGCCAGCGCTCCCTCAAAAGGGGCACAGAGCGCTAGAACACTCCTCTATAAGGGAGTACAAAGTGCTAGCGCTCCCTGTTAGTAGGTAGGGGAGCGCTCCCTCCCAAAACTGATGTTTTAGTGGATTTTTCAGTGTCACAAGGTTTGTACTCTTCTGTCAATTGATTTTCCTTCTTCAAAACTAGTCTTTGAGGTGTCTTAGTGTCCTTGCAATGTCGTTAGAGAGACGACATAGGTAGTATGATGTTTGCGACACTTGCGATACTTGTGGTCAATATGCGACACTTGCAGACAAGATGTGATACTTACAACACTTGTAATGATGACACTTGCGACACTATTGAAGTGAGTAATTTTGATGTGTAACACACACCCAATTTAACATCCTTCACCATAGAAATATCATCTTTCTTCAAAATACATGGGACATCACCTTCTTTAAAATACCGAGAGGGACCAACCTCTCCTCTAGTTGCGTTTCTTGGCTAATGTCTCTTTTTAATATTCGAAGCAATAAGATATCTCCCGATAGACATTGTGTCACTTTTATTCTAGGATATGTGCCTCCATAAAGAAGATGAAACATTTTTTAATATATGCATGGGATCTAGTAAGTGGTCAATCTTAAGATGCTCCCAATATGGAAGCTCATAAAATACATATTTATTTTTCATCCCAATGGGAATTTTCTCAACATAGGTGTCAAAAAATTCAGGATTATCGAACATAGGTTCCCCATTTGAATCAAACAATTATGTCATTTCCTTCTTCTTCTCTATGTCATATTCCCTATTCCAATTTGTTGGTGTCATTATTTCAAGTCTCTGGGTTCTCTCTGGTTTACCATTGAAAGAATATACAACTTGTCTTTAAGGGTGGTCTTCTGGGAGGAATACTCTCGAACAGTCGTACATCGAATTCCATAGGTGGTTGAAACACCTAGCCTTTATACAAGTTCCTAAACATTTACATCCACGATGCCCTTTTGTTACAAGATATGTGATGTTATCGTATACATAGCATGTTAGTGTAAAAAATATAGTTGCACCAAATGAAGTATGTCAAATAAAATTATAGATATAAAAAAAATCAATGAACATGCTTACCAGAGCATACTCTTACTCGTGGATAATAGTGTGTGATGTACGCACATATGCCATACAATGTAAAATACCTCTGCATTGGGATGGGTCTTGATACATCATATACATGTATCCCTTCCCATAATTGCTTAAATTCATTGATCAATGGTTGAAGGTAGGCATCCATTCTCTTCACGTGTCGTTTACCTAGGACTATAAGAGCCAACATAAGATGTTCATTCTTCGCGGACAACCATGGGGGGATATTGTTATTTGTCACTACCATTGGCCAAATAGAATAGTTGATGTTTTGGGGGGAATACAGGTTAAATCCATCCATATCTATGCTCAATCGGAGGCTCTGTACTTCATCCTTGAATTTATTGGGTCATGTATCATCTATATGCTTCATGTCTATGGGATCTATTGGGATTCACATAACTCCTGGCTCACTTCTATGTGAGGCATGCCACCCCTGCAACATGGCTAATTGTTTGCAACGAAAGAGCCTTTGAATCCTTCGAATTATAGGCATGTGCCTCAAAATCTTATGAGGAGTACCATGTGCCTCAAAATCTTATGAGGAGTACCATGTGCCTTAACTTTGTTTTTTATTTATTTATGGTACCTTTCATTCCCACATTCTTGACATATGTCTTTGTTCACATATCCGTTTCTATATAAAATACAATCATTTGGACATGCATGGTATGATATATACTCAACACCCAAAATTTTCATCATTTTCTTTGCCTCTGTGCAACTATCGGGCAAGAGATTATCACTCAAGAGTACCTTATCTTTGAGTAACCTACAATTAGTGGATGATAGAAATTTACACTATCATTAAGCATGAATAAAATCAACCCTTTTCTTCCTTCATTGTGTGACAAGATTCCTTAAAATTTAGGGGATTGTTGGCCGAGCAACAAGTCCCTTCCATTTTATCTAAAATGAAGGGGACCCTATGTAAATTTTCTATTTGTTCAGACTTCTCATTTAAATTATTTCTCCAAGTCTCAACCAATCATCATGTTCCTTACAGATATGATTAGTCAACAAACCATCCTGAAGGCTAGAATTTTCTTTTTGGATTTTTTTTCTTACATTTTGATGTTTTTTTATTGGAACATCTAGTAGTTTTAATGGTTAATTTGATTGTTTCTACTGGGCATTCTCATATCATTTTGAATCGGTTATTTCCTTACATTCATAATTATATCGAATATCCTTAAATCATTTATCACTTTGAATTTCATGACTGAAAGCGTGAAATTCAAAGCTGATTATGAGGATCTGTTACACATCTCCAAATATTATTCATTGTGTCGGTGCAATTGAAACATTTTGGATGCCTTTAAATGTTGTTCATGACAAGGTCTAATTCTGTTATCGGATGAAATTATGGTTAATGTCATCAGGACCTAAGATCTTACACTCAATTTTGAGATGGTGAAAGTTTTATTGTTTCAAATTCAAGAATGGTTTTTCTATGCTACATATTCATTCTCGTTTATCCAGCTTTTTTATGAGTGCCTCGACAACACTTTATTGACATAATTTGTTTCAAATCGAGACCTTGGTATTTAGTCATTGCGCTCATTATGATCTCGTAATAACATTTACTCTTAAAAGTTATGAATCATTGTTTGAATTAAAAATCATGTATAAGGGGTGTCTATTTTTTATTAAGGGCTATTAATCTAGTTGAAGTTCACAAATATATGCATAGTAATATGAGGTTGTGGTATGCTCTATTCTTGTCAAAACCCGATTAACTTAACCTATGTCTGAAATTCGTTTCGATTTGATCTTGATAAGACATTATTGGGATCATGCCATTTTGTTGAAGCCTGGATTGAATGTGTCATGATATTTTTAACACCTATCGTTATGTATGTTACCATATCCATTATGCAATAACTCTATATCTATAGTTGTGAGTTGAACAATTCAAGGCCGAAGTATAGTAAGGTTTTCATGCCCACATAAGGCTGTTGAAATCGTGATGGCGCATTTGTATTGTTATTCTCAGAAGGGTTGGGGATTTTGCATTGTTCCATGTCCCTTATCCAGTTACATGACTTCCCCTCTCCCGAACTAAACCCTCCTATGCATCGAGTTGTTAGACCTACGCATGGCACCCGTAGTTGTTGGATTACTGAGAGGGGGGGTGGATTAGTAATAGAGCAATTTAATCATTTTTAACCATAAAATGCAAGTGTTATATCAATGTAGCATTAGTATCCAATAGTTGTAGAGTAAATAAACAATGAACAAATGAGAAATCATACACATACACAGTACACCAGTGTTTTTACGTGGAAACCCAAAGTGGGAGAAAACCACAAGATGTTTTTTCTTATATATCTTTAAGAATTACATTCATTGGAAGCACCAACTTCCTTTGTTTTCTAGATACAACTGGAAGGAGACTCCAACCCCCTAGTTTCTCAAGTTACAACTCGAGAGAAGCTCCAACTCCCCAATTATCTGGCTACAACCAGAAGGAGACTACAACCCCCTATGTTCTCTGGCTACAACCGAAAGGTGGCTACAACCAACCTGAAATATAAGTAGAATGATGGAACCCATGTCACACTATCACTGTGAGATATACTGTTGTAAACCTGTACCAATCAACCTGCACCAAAAAACCTATAACAACTTGTACCAATAACATGTGCCAACATGTACCATACATCAACCTGTACCTCAACCTGTACCATAAACAAGTGCATCAACCATGCACCAAACCTGTACAAATAACATGTCACAATAACATGGCTAAACAACCTATCACAACAATCTGTCTCATTAATTGTATCAACCAAATCATATCTACTAACCAAGAACAATCACCAAGACAACTCTCAACCATATGCACAATATCACCAAAATGTGCATCAACCAAGCATAACACAACAACTCATAATCATCACCAAGATCAATATGTGCTTCTAATAATATACCAAGACAAGTATGTTGCATCATCCATAAACCATGTGTCAACAATACTACTAACAAGTGCCTCCAACCATGTACCAAGTATATACCAATCATGCATCAACTACTCATAAACTATGAATCATCAAGATGTACCAGCATCATCAACTATACACCTCATGTGCCAACTCATCAACTACTTGTCTCAACCATGTACCCAAATTGTACCTCAACCAAAATCCCTCATCAATTTCATCATCCGAATTTGATTTGTAAATCTGTAATAGATTTGGTGTATATGATCACATACCTACAAACCTTCCTTAACGTTAACAACAAGAGACTAGCATTTTCATCAAACTTTACTTTAGTCTCACATGACTAATTTTAAATTAGTCAACAACCCTAACTTGAAATAATCATAACTATGTACCTGTAATGAATAAAGATATGAAAATAGTACACGATGTTCTTTAGTGTATTTTATGGAATTCCTCTAGGTTTCACTACTTAGAACCTCTCATAAAAGGAGTTATAGAAAAAATGGCATACTTTGTTGAATTCTGGCTTATTCTAGAGAGCGAGTGATGGGTGTTCTATATGCACTAAAAAGACACTTAAAAACCCTTAATTAAATTGTCAACTTGGGGTAAGTAAACTTAGAGTTGTAGAAAAATATATACCAAAGGTAGAAGGATGGTAGGAGTATAGTCTAACTAATGAAGGAATCTATCTAAGGCTAATCTACTCAAGAAAAGCTATCTAACGAGCAAACCCTACTAAGCAAATTGAAACTAGGTAACCTAAGTACTTTTGGGCCAAGGGTCAATGGATAGTCTGTAATATAGCAGATATAAAATGTATCCAAAACTGAAATAAAATGCTAGTAATGGCAGAATAACAACAATATAACCAGAACATTCACCACAATAACACTGAAATGATATAAGAATAACAACATAAATAACACTTTGAATCTGAAAGCAATGTTGACGGGCCTCTTCGAGGGGGAAACCTCCAGTTGAGCAGAGCTCTATTACAATAATATCCAAGCTATGGTTCTCATACCCTCGACTCCTATTTATACTAAAAAGAAGCATCTAGAGGAAGATCCTTCTAGAAGCGGAAGCTTCTATTAGGTCTTCTTACATCCGACTTATTCTATTTTATTGAAAGGCCTTATTAATATTGACCTTTATTACATCTGAATATATTGTTCTACCTATGTGCGGGTTAGGACCCTAACATAGTTCCTAAGAAAGCAAATGAAAACTCTGTGTAAAGAAAACTAGTTTAACAATAAGCAAAAGCAAACTACTAAGCATAATAAGCAAATGACAAAAGCAAACTTCTTTAACTTGCCAACCTACATTCAATGAGCAACTACCCTATGAAAGTAAGAAAAAGAACCTATCTAACCTATTAAAGCAAATAGACAAGTAAGCAAAGACACCTAACTAACCTACTAAAGAAAAAGACAAGTAAGCAAATGAAACTAACTAACCTACGAAAGCAAAAGACAAGTAAGCAAATGAAACTAACCATTGCAAGTAATCAAAATAAAACTTCTCATTGAACAACTATCTAGCCTAAGAGGCAAGTGGACTAAATGCCTAATGCAAAACTATTTCTAATGCGTGAAAGGAAATCTAAATGCTCAATGCAATTCATGAAAGGAAATCTATTCTATTGAAAGCAAGAAAGACTAACAACTAATTCTTGAGCAAACTGCTATCTAATCTATCAAAACAAAGTCTATTTATCCTACAACAACAAATAAGACTATTTTCTAAGCTATGAAAGAAAGAAACTATATCTATGAAAGCAGGAAAACTATTCTTTTAACTTATGACAATTCAAATATAATGTTGGTGGTTGTGTGAATGCCTTCGGTGGTGACAGATGATATCTCGATGACACTTGACAACAAAGGACAATTCCAATGGTATAAGCTCAACACTAATCTCGATGGCAAAATGAAAGGTGTGGAGTAAACAATCCAATAAAAACTTAGCCATGCTAAAAGTAATGTTAAATACCATGCATATTCATGTATAAACCATCAACAACATAACGAGATCATCATTATTTAACTAAGAAATGTAATTTCATTTTAATCTATGAAAGGAAATTGCATAAAAGAAAACTATGCTATGTCTACTCTAACCATTCAAACTACAATAAGGAAACAATTGAAAACAGAAATTAAACTATGAAAGTAAATTAACAATCTACATTAACCAATAACTAATTAAATGAAATCTGATATAAAACTGAAGTAAGCAAGCTGTAACTAAAACCTAGAATTAAATCTATCCATCCATCAATCCTTGTCAAAGAAATCCAAATTAAAACTATGTTATGTTCTAAGTAAAAATATGTTCTAAACTTGACTGTAACATTATAAAAGAAGGCATCATTTAACATCTACTTTTCACATGGGGTTAGTATAAAGAGAGAGAGAGAGAGAGAGAGAGAGAGAGAGAGAGACTTTATAATTGCACACAGGGTTAGTATAGAGACTTGCAAGCCCGTTCCTAATCTACAAAATCAGTGCATGCTAATATGTATCAACATCTAACCTGCAAAGAGAATAAAAAACAATTAAGCTACAACAAACTAGTTAGCACAATAAAAACATGCATGTAAAGAAAATAAAAGAGAACAATTAAATTAGGAAATACATAAACAAACATGAAGATAGTTACCAAACTGCTGGTGGGGCCCCCAGCAAGTCGTGGTCACTCTCTAAAAGCACACCATGAATTCAGCAGGCCGAATTCACCATAAAAATCCAAAAACACAGTTCTGGCATAACTCTAGCAATGTAAAAACTCAAAACAGAGTAAAATCATTTTTTCTGGAAATTCTAATGCTTGTGCTACTTGGTTCAACAATCTTATGACTATCCTATCAGTATTTATAAGCTTACAACCCAAGTGGTCAACCACAGGAGGGTCGAACCACTTCTAATTTCGGCAAAATACAATAAATGATGCCTTAACTGACAAAATGGAGCAAGCCAATAATCGCATTCTTTGGACAATTGAAACTGAGTTGTCTGGAACTTAGTAGCTGGAGGGGGCGATCATGAAGAAAACCCATGTGCCCGATTTGTCCATCACTGGCCGCCAATGCCATAACCGCCAACTTGCCTTGCGTTTTTGTGCAATACTGAGTGTTGGAATGAGTGTTGGACCGGGTACCGGAACGAGTGTTGGAACGAGTGTCGGATCAAGTGTCAGAACTGGAAACATGGTGCGTTTTTCCCTGTAATATCAGAAAAAACGTGAATTAGCTCCTAGAAGTCATAAAACGTGATGAATTATACTTGATTTAATCACTAAACATGAATTACATGTACCTTATGGCGATCATACCATTTTATCATGAAATTCTTCAAAAAGATCCTTTAAAAGATGAAAAACGCATATATACATATGGTAAAAGTGTGTAATAGCCGTCATGAAAATGATTATATCTTGGGCCCAACAACGAGCTTGTAGAGCGTGCCCCGCACATAATTTTTTTTGTATGGATCTGAAAATGGTACACAAAATACTACAGACTGTACTCTAACCAATACATTTGGTCTTGTTGAATTTGGATCTGCTATGAAGAAGTTATGACATTTTTACCCGAAACACATGTTTTAGACTAGTTTCAGGACTAGCCACAAACCATATTTTCCATGGAGTGTAAATTTAAAAATACAACGACCCACAAGCTGAAATTTTTATCACAATTACTTGGATATGTTTCCTCAATGACCTACATATTTCTCGGTCTAAATCATTCTAGAAACAAAGTTATTGCGAAAATGGTGAGATGAACTGTAAATAACATACCTCAGAAAGCATCATCAAATGAATTTATCCTCCCTTGAATTTTGGTCTTCTTTACTTCACCTGCTCTCTGAAATTCGCCTTAGATATCCTTTGGTTACCTCAGTCACTTATAGATATTCAATATGCTCAAGTGTAATTAAAATGAGAGACCCTTGCCTCTTATTTATACTTTTATGTAGCTTCCTCAAGGGGTTACCTTCTAACCATCTTAAACCACTTTCTTTATTTTAGGGCTAACCCACTTCTAACCACTTGTCCACTTAGTAATTTCTCCATTAACTTTATTATTTAAATAATTTCTTTTGTATCCACTTGGAATTATAGTACACTCATCACTTCACTTTATTATTTAAATAATTTTTCTTTGCAATCACTTTGACTACTTTGACCTTTTGGGGCTTCTAGATGACTCCTGAGGGTTCTCCAACTTCACATGGCCATAACTCTCTAACCGTGAGGAGTTATGTGACGTTTCACATACCATTGGAAATGGCATGACATGTACTATCCATCTAGAATAGTATTATTTAAATAATTTATTCTTTTCAAGCACTTTGACTAGTTTGATCTTTTGGGGCTTCTAGATGACTCGTGAGGGTTCTCCAACTTCACATGGCCATAACTCTCTAATCGTGAGGATTTATGTGACATTCCACATACCACCAGAAATGGAATGACATGTACTATCCATATAGAATAGAATTACCTTCAAATATATTAAAACTCATACCATTATACATCAAACAAACTTGGGTCCATTACCCAAACCTTTGTGCTACTAGAATTCGCTATCGGACTTTCTTCAAGTTTTGGCATCAATGACAACCAAACCAAATAGTCAACAATCTCCCCATTTGGAATTTATGAAAACACTATGATGCTACTGAAGTCATATCACTCATTCTCCCCATGTGACCATTGTTCCCCCTGGAACTATGCCTTTATGCTCTTTCTCCAAGCATTTACCTTTACATCTGATAAATCTCTTCCCCTTTGTCATCAATGGAAAAGGTATATTTCCATCTGAGGTTTCTCCCCCTGACTAAACTCTTCCTAAAACTGATCTCCCAACCTGAAATGTCCTCTTTATGATGCTTCCTCATGTAAATCTAAGACATATAAGATAAGCATTCAAAAGCATTCATTTTGGAGTAGAAATTACTCCAAGTCTCTGGCAAAGATACTCAAAGTCTTCCCTTGGAAGCGGTTTTGTAAAGATGTCTACCAATTTTTCTTTTTTGCCCACATATTCAACTCTAAGGTTCTTCTCTACAACCTTTTCCCATAGAAAGTGATGCTTTATTGGAATGTGCTTTGTCTTGGAGTGCATCACTGTATTCTTTTAAATACCGATGGCGCTTGCATTATCACAATAGATTGGAATGGGCTCATCATACTCAACCTGTATATCTATCAAAGCTTGTTTCATCCATAGAACCTGAGTACAATATTATGTTGCTGCAATATACTTTGCTTCGACTGTAGATAAAGTTACCGATGATTGTTTCTTGCTTAGCCAAGATACTAAACACTCATCCAAGTAGAACATTGATCCATTGGTGCTTCGTCGATCATCGATGTAACCTTCCCAATCTACATCTGTGCAGGTAGTAAGTGGTAGATCCTTTCCTTTTGGATTCCATAATCCAAACTCTTCTATTCCTTTGAGATATTTGAAAATCCCCTTCACCGCTAATACATGTGATTCCTTTGGTGTTGCTTGAAATCGTACCACCTATCCAACTGCCTGCATTACATCTGGTCTAGATGTTGTCACATATAGTAAGATACCAATCATTGACATGTATTTCCTCTAGTCTGTAGACTTTGAATCATCATCTTTGCTCAACTTGAAACCGGTTTTCATAGGAGTGGTAACTGGTTTGCAATCTTCCATTTTGAACCTCTTTAGCATTTCTCTGATATACTTAGTTTGAGAAATAAAAATTCCTTGGTTGCTTTGACATATCTTGATGTAGAGGTTCTACACTTCCTTTTCTGAACCCTGCCTGTTGTAGATATTTATCCAGTTTAGAGTACCATGCTCTAGGAGCCTGTTTTAGACCATGCAAGGCCTTCTTCAATTTGTGCACGTAATCTGCATTCTTTGACAACTGAAATCCTTCTGGTTGTTCAATGTAGACTTCTTCTTCAAGTTATCCATTCAGAAAAGAAGATTTCACGTCCATCTGATACACTTTAATATTCTTGGAGAATGCATAAGATAAAATCATCCGGATTGCTTCCATTCTGGCAACTGGGGAAAATGTCTCTTCAAATTCGATTCATTCAACCTATGCGCATCCTTTACATATCGATCTAGTTTTTTTCCTTGTAACATGTCCATCTTCATTCAATTTATTTCTGAAAACCCACTTTGTGCCAATCACATTCTTATTATTTGGTCTTGGAACCAATTCCCAAGTGTTATTCTTCTCTATTTGATCCAATTCTTCATCCATGGCCTTATTCTAGAATTCATCCTTGTCGTCCTCTTCAAAATTGTTTGATTCAATCATAGATAAGAGTGCTATGTGCATTTGTTCTAGTGAATGGATTATTCTTCTAGTCTCAACTCCTTCATTCTTATTTCCAATAATATGATCTGAAGGATGATTCCTTTTTGTCTTTGGAGGCACTTTCTACTTCTATCTGATCTTGTTCATCTTCCTCTTCTACTTTTTCTTCATCTTTTGCTTCTTCTTCGTAAAGTTGTTCCACTGATTCATTTTCTTCTTCCTTTGATTCTCATCCACCTGTTTCATCAATTGTTACATTGATTCTTTCCACAACTTTGTTCAATCTCATATTGTAACACTTGTATGCTTTCCTTGCACTTGATTAACCAACAAGTACTCCTTTGTCCACATGAGAGTCAAACTTTCCCATTCTGCCATCTTGTCTTTTGATGTATCATTTTCTTCCAAATATTTTGAAGTGCTTACATTTGCTAGTCTTCCTTTCCATAGCTCGTAGGGATTTTTGTCATTCTTGTTTCTGATCATTACTTTGTTTTGAATGTGAATTGTTGTATGCACTGCATGTGTCCAAAAAATATCTATCAATTTGGAATTCATTAGCATTGTTCGAGTCATTTCCTATGTAATTAACATCCATAATGTTCCTTTGTCTCTGAACCACTCTCTGAACCAATCTATGAATCCATGCTCTCGTCCACTGTCATATATCTGTCCAAACTTGCTAAGTGTTCTTACAAATCCATCTCTGTCCATATTGTCTAAAACTCTACTACACAACTATCCATAATGCTGACCCATTTATTACTATACTATCATGAAGTCTTCACTACTTCAACTATCAAACTAACTGACTGCTCTAGATTTGTCTACTTAAACTCTGCAAGTTGCTCGAAGGATGGTTCTTTGGTCTATGACAGTTATCGCATAGAATCCCCTTGTCTAATATTCATGTTACCTGGGAGGCTCTAAGTCGGATGGATTAGAACAATTCATGCTATGATGTGTATTCATCATCATCTTCATTAGTAGATTCATCATCTCTCTCAGCTCTGACTTCTTTCTTTTTGTCTGTGGATTCATCTTTCACTACAATGCCTGAAAGTACAATCTCTTGAACCTATTCCTTATTTACCTGTCCTTCTTTTCTTTCAGTTATTTTCCAAAATTTTATGTATCTGACATCTTTATTTTTCTCTGTAGAATTTTCTTCATCTCATTTTATTTCCAATCTTGCGATCTCTGGGACCTGGTCTTTGTTCACTTGTTCTTTGTGTTTTCTTATCCATACTTTCTTATATCTGATATAAGTGTTCTCTTTCATGGAAGTATTGATCATGCTTCTACAATCACTAGATATGTTCCCATAGCTATGACATTAAAACATTCAATGTTACATGGGGCCACATAGGCATTTCTTTCTTGAACATTTTTATAATCTCTGCAATCTGCAACCTTATGTCCAAAATTAGTACAATAAAAAAAATGACCATAAAATAAATTTGCATACCTGGGAGTGAATGATTTTCTTTGTGGTGTAGTCCTTATGAATTTCTACCTTGACTGATCATGATCATGATCATGATTGAAGCTTCTTTGTGGCTTGAACATGGATGGTCTTCTTGAAGATGTATCTTTAATAGTTTTCTTAGATTCTGGTTGACCATGATTCATTCCTTTGATTACTTCTGCATAACTCTTTCTATTTTCTTCATTCTTATTTTCTAGCAATCTAGAGTGCTTCTCTTCATTCTCTATAATTGATGTGGATGTTTCTGTCTCTTCAACGTTCTTGCTGAGCTTGACGATTTTATTTCTCAATGTGACAACTTCTTCTTCAATCTTCTCAACCTCTTCTTCTTTCTTCATTATCTAAGACTTCATGACTTCTTATGTTCTTTTCACTTCTTCAAGTTGGATTTTTAATATGATTATTTATTCTTCAAGTCCTTTCTCTTCTTGACCAAACTCTGCCTCAAGATGGTTTAGATCGTTAGTTCTTTCCTTAAGATGATCTGTCAACATCTTTTCTCTCATTTCTACTTCTTCCTTCTGTGTTGCTATGTTGGCTTCCAAATACTGCTTTTGATCTTTAAAATTGTCTTCGATCTTTCTGTCTTCTTCTAGCTGAGTTCTTAAGTGCTTGATGACTTGTTGGGATTCTTAAAAAATGTGAGCACTTTCCTTTTGTTTCATCAATTCTTTCTCGAGTGACTTGTTTTCTTCTCTTTCTTTTCTTAGTTCATCTAAAGCACTGATCAATTCTTCTTCATAATTGACTTCTTTTTCAATTAGTTTTTTTGTCTCATTTCCTTCATGGAATTCTATTTCAAGATTTTTGTGTTTTTCACAACTAAAGAAAAACAACATACATATGTTGATTATGTACTCTTCATATTCTGAATGTGTTTGACATGGTGAACATATTTCTTATTAATCTGTGCATGCATCTTCTTTGGAATTTTCTAAATGTGGGATGGGTGAAGAATATATATCATATAACTTATCCCAAAGTTCTTTGGTTGATGAACATTTACCAACCTTTTCTCTTACCGGATTAGGTAATCCTTTCCAGATGAAATCCAATGTTATTTTTTTATTCTTCTTCAATTCCTTCTTGGCTGCAGTCTTTTCCCTTTTTGAACTATCATATCCTGTAATGACTGATAACCAAATATAATATCCCTATGCCTGTAAAAATACTTTCTTCCTTCCATTCCATAGCTCATACTTTAAACCATTCTGACCATTAAACAGTGGTACTCCATTCTCATAATAATCCATGATCTCCTTCTAGTGGTTAAATTGTTTCCTGAAGGAATCCGCTCTGATACCACTTGTTGTATTACTGAGAGGGGGGGTGAATTAGTAATAGAGAAATTTAATCATTTTTAACCATAAAATGCAAGTGTTATATCAATGTAGCATTATCATCCAATATTTGTAGAGTAAATAAACAATGAACAAATGAGAAATCATACACATACACAGTACACCAGTGTTTTTACGTGGAAACCCAAAGCGAGAGAAAACCACAGAATGTTTTTTCTTATATGTATTTAAGAATTACATTCATTGGAAGCACCAACTTCCTTCGTTTTCTAGTCGCAACTGGAAGGAGGCTCCAACCCCCTAGTTTTTTAGGCTACAACCTGAGGGAAGCTCCAACTCCCCAATTCTCTAGCTACAACTAGAAGGAGTCTACAACTCCCTATATTCTCTGGCTACAACCGGAAGGTGGCTACAACCACTTGTCCTTGCCCCATCCAACCGCCCTGAAATATAAGTAGAATGTTGGAACCACTATCACACTATCACTATGAGATATACTATTGTAAACCTGTACCAATCAACCTGCAACAAACAACCTGTGCCAACGTGTACCATACATCAACCTGTACCATAAAAAAATGCATCAACCATGCACCAAACCTGTACAAATAACTTGTCCAAACAATCTATCACAACAACCTATCTCATCAATCGTATCAACCAAATCAAATCTACTAACCAAGATCAATCACCAACACAACTCTCAACCATATGCACAATATCACCAAGATGTGCATCAACCAAGCATAACACAACAACTCATAATCATCACCAAGATCAATATGTGCTTCTAATAATACACCAATACACGTATGCTACATCATCCATAAACCATGTGTCAACAATACTACTAACAAGTGCCTCCAACCATATACCAAGTATGTACCAATCATTAATCAACTACTCATAAACTATGACTCATCAAGATGTACCAACATCATCAACTATACACCTCGTGTATGTGCCAACTCATCAACTACTTGTCTCAACCATGTACCCAAATTGTACCTCAACCAAAAGTCCTCATCAATTTCATCATTCAAATCTGATTTGTAAATCTATAACAGACCCGGTGTATATGATCACATGTCTGCAAAGCTTCCTTAACTTTAACAACAAGAGACTAGCATTTTCATCAAACTTTACTTTAGGCTCACATGACTAATTTTGGATTAGTCAACAACCCTAACTTGAAATAATCATAACTATGTACCGGTAATGAATAAAGATATGAAAATGGTGCACATTGTTCTTCAATGTATTTTATGGAATTCCTCCAGGTTTCACTGCTTGGAACCTCTCATAAAAGGAATTATATAAAAAATGTCATACCTTGTTGAATTCTAGCTTATTCTAGAGATCGAGCTTGTAGAGCGTGCCCTGCACAAAATATTTGTTGTATGGATATGAAAATGGTACACAGAATACTACAGACTGTACTCTAATCAATACATTTGGTCTTACTGAATTTGGATCTGTTATGAAGAATTTATGACATTTTTACCCGAAACACCTGTTTTAGACTAGTTTCAAGACTAGCCACAAACCCTATTTTCCACAGAGTGTAAATCCAAAAATACAACGACCCACAAGCTGAAATGTTTTTCACAACTACTTGGATATGTTTCCTCAATGGACTTGGGATTTCACGGCCTGAATCATTCTAGAAACAAATTTATTGTGAAAATGGTGAGATGCCCTGTAAATAACATACATTAGAAAGCATCATCAAAAGAATTTATCCTCCCTTGAATTTCGCCCTTCTTTACTTCACCTTCCCTCTAAAATTTGCCTTAGATATCCTTTGGTTACCTCAATCACTTATAGATATTCAATATTCTCAAGTGTAAGTAAAATGAGAGACCCTTGCCTCTTATTTATACTTTTATGTAGCTTCATCAAGG